>JAPYXV010003910.1:0-11829 GCA_028533065.1 Trachops cirrhosus
AAAGAAGATAAAAAATATGTGTAGTAAAATGACAGCAAACTCACAATTATTAACAACCACACCTGAAACAAAGACAAGAAGAAACTAGGCAAACAACTAGAACAGGAACAGAACCACAGAAAAGGAAAACACATGGAGGGTTAGCAGCAGGGAAGTGGGAGGAGGAGAGAGGGGGTAAAGGTAAGAAGAATAAGTAGCATGGATGATAGGTAGAAAATAGACAGGGGGAGGGCAAGAAGAGTAGGGGAAATGTAGAAGCTAAAGAACTTATGACACATGGACATGAACTAAAGTGGGGGAATGTGGGTGGGCGAGTGTGTTCAGGGTGGAGGGGAATGAAGGGGGGATAATAGGACAACTGTAATAGCATAATCTACAAAATATATTTTAAAAAAACCTTGTCTGAGGTATCATTGGCAAATATGTTTTCCCATACAGTTGGATCTCTTTTTATTTTAATACTGTTTTCCTTAGCTGTGTAAAAGCTTTTTAGTATGATGAGATCCCATTTGTTTATTCTTTCCTTTATGTCCCTTGCTCTAGGGGACATTTCAGTAAAAATGTTGCTTCATGAAATATCTGAGATTTTCCTCCCTATGTTCTCCTCTAGAACTTTAATGGTATCACAGCTTATATTTACATCTTTTATAAATCTTGAATTTATTTATGTGCATGGTGTAAGTTGGTGCTCGAGTTTCATTTGTTTGCATGTTGCTGTCCAGCTCTCCCAACATTATTTGTTGAAGAGGCTATTTTTACTCCATTATATGTTGCTGCCATCTTTGTCGAATATTAATTGACCATAGAGATTTGGGTTTATTTCTGGGCTCTCTGTTCTGTTCCACTTCTCCATGTGCCTGCTTTATGCCAGTACCAGGATGTTTTGATTACAGTGGCCTTGTAATAGAGTATGGTATCAGGTATTGTGATCCCTCCTACTTTGCTCTTCTTTCTCAAAATTGCAGAAGCTATTTGGGTCATTTATGGTCCCATGTAAACTTTTGAAGTGTTCATTCTATGTATGTGAAATATGCCATGGGTACTTTAATAGGTATTGCATTGAATCTGTAAATTGCTTTGGGTACTTTGGACATTTTGATGATGTTAATTCTTCCAATCCATGAACATGGTATATGTTTCCATTTGTTTGCATCCTCCTTGATTTCTTTCTTCAGTGTTATGTAGTTTTTTGAATACAGGTCTTTTACCTCTTTGGTTAGGTTTATTCCTAGGTATTTTATTTTTCTTTTTGCTATATCAAATGGGATTTTGTTCTTGATTTCTGCTTCTGCTATATCATTGTTGGTGTTCAAAAATGCCTCTGATTTCTGGATATTGACTTTGTATCTCACTGCTTTGCCAATTTCATTTATTAAGTCAAGCAGTTTTTTGGCCCAGTCTATAGGATTTTCTATGTACACTATCATGTCATCTGCAAACAGTGACAGTTTTGTTTCCTCCTTTCTGATTTTTATGCCTTTTATTTCCTTTTCTTGTCTGATTGCTGTAGCTAAAACTTCCAATACTATTTTTAATAGAAGTGGTGAAAGTGGATAACCTTGTCTTGTTCTCAGTCTTAGTGGAAAACATTTTAGTTTTTGTCCATTGAGCATGATGTTGGCTGTAGGTCTCTCATATGTGGTCTTTATTATGCTGAGGAATTTTCTCCATTCCCTCTTTGCTGAGTGTTTTTTATCATAAACAGGTGCTGTACATTATCAAATGCTTTTTCCTCATCTATTGATAGCATCATGTGATTTTTCTTTCCTTTTGTTTATTTGATGTATTACATTTACTGGTTTGTGAATATCATAACTGATTCCATCCTTGGGATGAATCCCACTTGGTCATGGTGTGTGATTTTTTTAATGTATTGTTGGTTGTGGTTTGCCAATATTTTGTTGAGGATTTTAGCATCTATGTTCATCAGCCATATTGGCCTAAAGTTTTCTTTGTTGTGTCTTTATCTGGTTTGGGGATTGGGGTGATGTTGGCTTCATAAAAAGAGTTTGGAACTCTTCCATCATGTTTGATTTTTGGAACAGTTTGTGAAGAATAGGAATTAGATCTTCCTTAAATGCTTTGTAGATTTCTACTGTGAAACCATCTAGTCCAGGGCATTTGTGTGTTGGGAGTTTTCTGATTATTTCTTCAATTTCATCTGCTGTTATTGGTCTGTTCAGGCTTTCTGCTTCTTCTTCATTGAGTTTTTGAAGGCTATAGTTTTCTAGAAATTTGTCCATTTCACCTAGGTTTTCAAATTTCTTGGCATAAAGTTCTTTATAGTAATTTCTTACAATCCTTTGTATTTCTGTGGTATCACTTGTAATCTGTCCTTCTTCATTTATGAATGTGTTTATTTGGGTCCTCCTTCTTTTTTTCTTGATGAGCCTGCTTAAAGGCTTATCAATTTTGTTTATCTTTTCAAAGAACCAGCTCCTGGATTCGTTGATCCTTAGAATTCTGTTTTTAGTCTCTACATCATTTAATTATGCTCTGATCTTGGTTATTTTCTTTCTTCTACTTGTTCTGAACTGTTTTTGCCATTGTTCCTCAAGTTTTTATAGGTGTAGGGTTAGGTTGTTTGTTTGAAATGTTTCTACCTTTTCTAGGTAGGCCTGTATCATTATGAACTTCCCTCTCAGGACTGCCTTCACTGTGTCCCATAAGTTTGGGTTGTTGTGAGTTCATTTTCTTTTGTTTCCAGAAACTTTTTGATCTTCCCTAAGTTCATTCTTGACCCATTCATTGTTTAATAGCATGCTATTCAATTGCCATGATTTTGAGTGTTTTGGATTTTTTCCCTTAGGGTTGGTTTCTAGTTTCAGTCTTTTGTGGTTGAAGAAAATGCTTGGTATGATTTCATTTTTCTTGAATTTGTTGAGGCTTGTTTTGTGGCCTATCATGTGGTCTATCTTTGAAAATTTTCCATGTGCATTTGAAAAGAATATGTATTTAGCTTCTTTGGGATGAAGCGCTCTTTCTATATATATCAGTTAAGTCCATTTCATCTAGGACATAGTTCAGTGCCACAATATCTTTGTTAATATTTTGTTTGGAAGATCTGTCCATTCTTGGCAGTGGGGTGTTAAAATCCCCCACTATAACAGTTTTCCTGTCAATATCTTTCTTGAGGTCCTCTAAGGTTTCATGTATTTAGGTGTTCCTATATTGGGTGCATATATATTTACAATGTTTATGTCTTTTTTGTGGATTATTCCCTTGAGTGTTATGAAGTGACCTTCTGGGTCGCTGCTTATGACTTTTTTTTGGAAATCTATTTTTGTCTGGTTTGAGTTTTGCTTCCCTGGCTTATATTTCCTGTCCATTTATTTGTAAAATTTGTTTCCAGCCCTTCACATACAATCTGTATAGGTCTTTTGTCCTGAGGTGGGTCTCTTGTAGACAGCATATGTGTGGTTCATGTTTCTTATCAATTCAGCTATTCTATGTATTTTGATTGGAGCATTTAATGCATTTACGTTTAAGGTTATTATTGATAGGTACTTATTCACTGCCATTTACGTACTTGTGTTCCTCTCTCTCTCTCTCTTTTCCTTACTTTTCTTAAAGCAGTCCCTTTAGCATCTCTTGCAGAGCTGGTTTGGTGGAAGTGTATTCTTTTAGACTTCTTTTGTCTGGGAATGTCCTTATTTGGCCTTCTATCTTGATTGAGAGCCTTGCTGAGTAAAGTAGACTTGATTGCAGGCCTCTGGTTCTCATTACTTGGAATATTTCTTGCCATTCTCTTGTGGCTTGGAGCATTTCCATTGAGAGCTGCTAGCCTAATTGGGGCTCCTTTATATGTTATTTTCAGTTTCTCCCTTGGTGCCTTTAAGATTCTCTCTTTGTCTTGAAATTTTGCCATTTTAATTATGATGTGTCTTGAGGTGGGCCTCTTTGGGTTCCTCTTGATTGGGACTCTCTGTGTTTCCTGGATTTGTGTTACTTTTTCTCTCATCAGATTAGGGAAGTTTTCGGTCATAACTTTTTCAAACAGGTTTTCTACCCCTTGCTCTTCTTCTTCTCCTTCAGGTATCCCTATTATACGGATATTATTACGTTTCATATTGTCTTGCATTTCTGTTACTACCTCTTCATTCTTTCTGAACCTCTTTTCCTTTTTTTGTTTTTTTTGGGGTGTTTTTTTTTTCTACTTTGTCCTCTAGCTCGCTTATCCAATCTTCTGCTTCATTGATCTTGCTTTTGATTCCTTCTACTGTGTTCTTCAGTTCAGAAATTGTATTCTTCATTTTCCCTTGGCCTTTGTTGATAGTTTCCATTTCCTTTTTCATGTTGATATAGTTTGCAGTGAGTTCATTGTAGTTTCCCTGTAGTTTCTGGTAGCTCATTGTGAGTTCATTGAGCTTCCTGATAACCATTACTTTGAACTCAATATCTGAGAGTTGAGTTGCCTCTACTTCATTTGGTATACTTTCTGAGGCTTCCTCCTTTCCTTTCTTTTGGGGATTGATTTTTTGTCTTCCCATTTTTGAGACTCTTCATGTTAGCCTCAGCTTCTTAAATTGATCTGTTTTGGCTTCCTGGGATTATGGTGTAAACCTGTATGGTAGAATACCTTTGAGATTCAGTGGTACAGTCTCCTTGATTTCCAAAGCTCACTATTCCTGGGCTGTCATTTAATTTGGCTGTGTCTTTTTCTTTGGGTTTTGAATGTTGTTGGGTCTTCCTTTGGTGGGTCCTTCCCCCCAGCTGGTTAACTGAGGGTCACTTTTTCCACCACCTCTTGTACTTTGTTTTGTTGGTTAGGGCAGGTTGTATTGAAGCTGGTTCTTCTGTGTATTCAATGTTTTTATGATTCTCTCTTGCTCTTGTTTAGTTGTTTGTAGTAGATAGTTTATGTACTATTTCATTGTATTTCCAGATAGGTCCTGGATTGAGGTTTGTGTGGTTTCCACTCCCTCCTTCACTTTCTTTTATTGTTCTGTTGTTGGGTCGTTTGTTGTTGGGTTTCCTCTTCCAGTGGATATCCTGGTGTTCACTGCTTCCACCTACTCTTTTTTTGTGATCAGCTGGAGGGGGGAGGCAAAATGGTTTAAGACAGCAAGAGAGTATTCTATGATATTTAGAGTAGCAACTGGTAGAGAAGAGACAGGAGATCCTTTGGCTATGTATAGTTTTCACCGTGATCTTCCACCCAACTAGCTACTTTTTAGAAAGAATGGGAAGATGGTAAGACTCTTGTTGGGGAGGGAAGGATTGTGAGCTGGATCTCGAAAACAGTGAGGTCCTGGGAGGTCAGATTCTGAAGTAAGGTGATAGTAAATATGTGTAGTGTGTGAGAGAATAGAGTTAACCACTACAGTTATAGAGTTCAGGAAACTGTGAAGTGGGCTAAGATCTGGGAGGGGTGTTGTGATGTATTCACAATAGTATGGAACAGCTATTATTTACAGTAATATTAGAGTAACAATCATATGACAGAATCTATGTGATCTGGATAACAAGAATAGGGAGTATAAGACCTTGAGTAGTATGCTAAAGGAACACAAGTAACGTGAAGGACAGTAAATCAGCAATACACTATGAAAGAGAGAACAGGGGAAACCTGTCAAATGATACAATATAACCAGTCAAGCAAAGAAGACTACACAGAAAGAAAAGGAATACAAAAATACTATTAAAATAAAAGATGTAAGATTAATGAAAAAATAATATAAATATGCAATAACTTGCAGGTTCTCTGTAATAGCAAAGTGAATTTTTGTCTCACTGTTTCAACTGTTGGGATGCCCCCTCTTTGTGTTCATCTCTGGTCTTTTCACAGTTCCAGGTTTTTTTGTCTCGCTTGTGGGTATTTAATAAAAAATAAAAAAATATTTTAAAAAGAGCAGCTCAAGGAAGGAATAAGGGACAGAATTGGAAAGAAAGGAAGAACAAATAAAACAGGAAAGAAAGGAAAAAAGGTATTGAAAGATAAAACAATAATAAAAAATTATAAAATAAAAGATTACTTAAAAAAACCGAAAAACTCTTGCTGGTTTCAAACTGGCCAAACTGTTTTTTCTGGTCTTGCTGGCTGCAGCAGGCTGAGGGGTGATTGGTATGGCTTTTCTCCCCTCAGGATCTGTACTCAGTCAGTGTTGCAAGCACTCTCCCTGGAGCTAGCCTGGCACCTCTCCCTGGAGCTTGGGGTATAGGATTCAGGTCTTCCTGAGCACGTTGTTTCCCTTGCTGTTACTGCTGTGGGCCAGGGTCTGGTTGTGTGGGCTGGGCCAGGCTGCTTTGGTTCCTTGGGTTTGGGAGGGAGCTCTTCCCAGTGCTCTGAAGGTTCACAGGGCATTCTGTGCAAACTTTCAAGCAACTTCCGGATTGCTGACCAGCTGGGTGGGGAGGAGTCCCAGCAGCTGTTGTAGGATAATTCCCCAAACAGTTTTTCTTTTTGAGAAATTCCTCCTACTCAAGCCTGTTTCTCTGTATAGCCAAATTCTCCAGTCAGACCAGTGACTGTTGGGATGCCTGTCACTGAGCAACTCTCAATTCTCCCAAGCAGGTGTTCACACACTCTGTGAGTGATCACAGTCCCTGTGTGTTTGCCACTTTGTCCTTTTCCCCCTCTCTGGGACTTTAAGAAACCAGGTCTCTCCCAGTGCTGTTTAAACCTTGATTGGCCAGGGAGGGAGGGAGCAGTTGACCGGGATCTCTCCCAAGGATTCTGAGGTAGACCCATGCAGGGTTGGGGGGACATGTCTGGGGCTGCAGTCACCCTGGTCCCTGAGCTGGTGTGTAAAACTCAAGCCAGGAGCAGAGATCCTCCAATAATTAGTATGTCTATATGTAAAACAAAGCAGAAGCATATTACCCTAAACACCATGGGAACAAAGTAGACTTGCACAAGATAGAATCAAAGAGAGACCAAGCATTTCACTCTGTCACACTTTTATATGTTAATAAGGCCTTCTCCTCTTTATTTTAGTAAAAAAGTTAAATTATTAGTTTGATCTTTATTTAAGCACCTAAATATACTAAATTAGGAAAAAAATTTATTTCACAAGTGTCACTAATCCTTAAATATAAATGCCTTCAAAAAAGTAAAAACATATATTTAATGAACTTATTATTAAATGATCAAAACACTGCTTGCTAGGACTACTAGTAATTTGCCCCCTACTATTTATCTAGGACTACTAGATATTTGCCACCACCTCCACCCCAAAAAATTAACCAATGTTTATTTTAGTTCTTTTCTCTTTTTTTTTTCAGTTTGCCAGAATAATATATTTTTGTTGGTCTATGTCAATTTTTCATGAGAACAATCAGGTTTAATTAATTAACTTATTTTTTAAAGATTTTTAAAAATTTATTTTTAGACATAGGGGAAGGGAGACAGAGAGGGAGATAAACATGAATGTGTGGTTGTCTCTTTCTTGCATGCTCCCCACTGGGGACCTGACCTGCAACCCAGGCATGTGCCCTGACTGGGAATTGAACCAGCAACCCTTTGGTTCCCAGGCTGGTGCTCAATCCACTAAGCCAAACCAGCTAGGGTGGTTTAATTTATTTTAGTGTGAGTTGCACACTGTAGAGACCCACTGAGGCACTTAATCCACGTATATAATCTAGGTCCCTACTGCTTTTCATTTCTTTCCTGTCACTGCCGATCTTTTGAGTTTTATTCTTTTTCTAATTTATCACATTTTTAATGTTGAAAAATATCAAATAAGCTATTTTTACACTTTAAAAGTTATTTTGGTTTAAAAATTCATGAATGATTTAGGATATTGATTGAAATAACCTATAGGACAATTATTAACTTTATTGAATTAGCTCTTATTTATTTGTGTCAATATTTTGCCTTCATAAATACATATATCTGAGAGACAGTAGAATCATTCAAGTTTAAACATTACCCAGTGAGACAAGGAATGGTTGTAAATGCAGATGATAAATGAGTTGAAGAAATACCAGCTGGGTAATAGAAAGACATTTGTGGAATATTATCATCCATACTTGTTTTTTTTTGACAAAATCATCTACTGATTGTTGCAGTACATTCAATTTGCATTAGAAATAATTTTTACTTGTATTTTATGCATGTGTTAATCAGTAACATTTCTAGATATATTTTATTGATTATGCTATTACCGTTGTCCCATTTTTTCCCTCCTTTATCCCCCTCCACCCTGTAACACCCCTCTCACCATCATCCCCCGCACCTTAGTTCATGTCCAGGGGTTATACATATAAATTCTTTGACTTCTCCATTTCCCATAATATTCTTATCTTCCCTCTGTCTATTTTGTACCTACCATTTATGCTTCTTATTCCCTGTAGCTTTTACCCCATTCTCTCTCCTCCTCCTCTCCACTGATAACCCTCCATGTGATCTCCATTTCTGTGAATCTGTTCCTGTTCTAGTTGTTTGCTTAGTTCATTTTTGTTTTTGCTTTTTTAGGTTTGGTTGTTGAGAGCCGTGAGTTAGTTGTCATGCTACTCTTTGTATTTTTTACCTTCTTTTTCTTAGATAAGTCCCTTCAACATTTCATATAATAAGGGCCTGGTGATGTTGAATTCCTTTACCACCCTGACTCTGCCCAATCTCACCTGATCTCGGAAGTTATTCAGCAACATTTTTAAATGATGCTGACTCAAGACTAGTTTCAAAATTCTTATATTTACTTAATTTAACTTCAACTCAAAATAAAATTTAAAATGCTCAGCAAATGCATGTAGTATGCATATATAAGATATTTGTCCATTTATATAGTGTTCTTCAATTGGGTCATTGCACCAATGTTGATTATTAAACTTATTTTTGCATATTTAATTTTCTCAGTTTTTTTTCACTTTTTTCCCTCCATTGTCACAGGTATGAAAAAATCCCAGCATATTTCTGAAGTAAGCCAATAAATAAATATCCTTTGGTATATTTTCTGAGCCTTTTTTCTCATCTGTCAACATCTTTATTTTCAGCCAAGGGGAACAATACCAATGTTTTGCTGCTATTTTTGTTGCTGCTACTTTGGTTCTTATTTTTCAGTTTTTCATAAAAAAAACTCAAAAATAAATCTGAGTAAGGTTTTGATGTTGACATAAATGAACACAAACATAAAAATCCTTATGTATGGATTTAATCATAACTATAACTAATATGATCTCTTTCTCTTAAGATCACCCTTTCCAAAAGAAAGATGTGAATATGTTATTCCTATTAACTCTATGATTCTCAGCAGTCTAATATATACCATTATGTTTTCTTTAAACTGCCTTTCACTAACAATTTAAACATTTCAACTGCTATAAAATTAGTTTTTATCTGTAATTTATAAGAAGAGATTGTGAACTTTTTTTTTTACTTTCTGAGACATTATCAGTACTATTCTCCTGAAAACAAAATAAATTTTATATTATCTTAACTCAATTGTTTTATTAATTAAAAAACTAACACCTCTTTTAGTTAGAAACTACTTTGTTTCACAAATCCATGATTCATTAGCTACACACATTTCTCTTCAGTGGTTGGACATTATGTGGGAGACATTTCTGCCTATGATCCCCAGGTTGGTGTGTACAATCATATAAACTTTATAACTGGTGTAATATTTAAATGTTTTTGAATACCATATTAGCATGATCAAAATGCTGTAGAAAATTTTTCAGTGCTAAGCAATGCTGGGGAACCATAAAAATTGAATGTTTAAATGTTATTTATTTTTTAGATAAATAATTTTGGATTTCACTGACCTTATTTTAAATTAAAAGCCAAGGATTAAACAGTCTCTGTGGAATTCCATCTGTGGAAATACAGCTTACCTTATGGTTACTTTTCCAGGAGAAAATGTTTTGTACAGTGGAAAACTCTGTAAATTATGAAACAAAGGTACATATCATGAAAAGGCAATTATGAAAAAATCTGAAAATCATACAAGAGTAACTAACTTATATTATGATTTTATGGTACCTATATCCTAGGGATATCTAAGGAAGCATTATTTAAAAATCCATTTTCCAAATGGCTATTGATAAACTATAATTTAAACAATAAAAATTAGTGTCAAAATTTAAGGCTTTTGCTGTGAGAAATTACTTAGACAATTTTTATGTTTAGATTATATGGACTCCAGAATTTCCACAAATTGAAAAAGATAATTTCATAAGTAATTTCAGAAACAACCACAGCATTTCTGAGAATAAAAATATTAATCCTTCTAACATATAAGTGGAAACTAATCAACAAAACAAACAAGCAAGCAAAATATAACCAGAAATATTGAAATAAAGAACAAACTGACAGTAACTAGAGGGGAGTGGGGAGAAGGATAATGGGGGAAAATAGAGGAAGGGTTGTCAAGGAACATGTATAAAGGACCCATGGACAAAGCCAAAGGAGGCACGATCAAGGGTGAGAGTTGAGGATGTGTGTGGTGGAGGGGAGTGGGGGGAGGAATGGAGACAACTGTACTTGAACAACAACAACAAAAGAATATCAATCCAAATATATGTATCTAAATGAAAGGCAATACAATATATTTTTGTGGAGTAAGCATCACAGTTTTAGTCAGATTTCATGCTCTAAAATTCTTTACCAAAATGAAACCAAGTTACAGTGGTTTTAGATGCCATTCCTGTTTATAGCTGAGTAGTACTGTGTTGTGAATTAGTACTACAGATTTTTTATCCACTCATCTACTAATGGACACCTGGGCTGCTTCCAGATCTGTGCTGCTATTATAAATAATGCTGCAACAAACCTAGGATTGCATATATCCTTTCAAATTGGTGTTTTGGGATGCTTGCTGGGTCAAAAGTCACCTCCATTTTTATTTTCTTGAAGAAACTTCATATTGTTCTCCACAGTAGTTGCACCAATCTGCATTCCCACCAACAGTGCAGGAGGATTCTTTTTCTCCACATCCTCTCCAACACTTGTAGGTTGTTGATTTATTAATGATAGCCATTCTGACAGGTGTAAGGTGGTTTTTCATTGTGGTTTTAGTTTGCTTTTCTCTCATGGTTAGTGACCTTGAGCAACTTCTCATATATCTATTGCCTGTCAGTTAAGTTATATTGATTTTTAAGTGTGTGGTTAGTCTAAATTCTTTTTTTTAAGTTTTTATTTTTATTTATTTTATTTTATTTTATTTTTAAAAATTTTTATTTTAGCTTATTCATTACAGTTTCTATCCTTTATTCCCATTCCAGCCCACCCACCCATTCCTCCCTTCCTCCCTCCCCTTTCCAACACCCCTAGTTTTGTCCATGTGTCCTCTATATTTGTTCCTGTAAACCCTTCCCTTCTCCCCTGAAATTCCCTCCCCTCTCCCCTCTGGTCACTGACAACTTGTCCTCTATTTCAGTGTCTTTTGTTATATTTTACTTGGTTCTTTGTTTTGTTGTTTAGGTTCCTGTTAAAGGTGAGAACATATGGTATTTGTCTTTCACTGCCTGGCTTATTTCACTTAGCATAATGCTTTCCAACTCCACCCATACTGTTGCAAAGGGTATGAGTTCCTTCTTTCTTTCAGCTGCATAGAGCTCCATTGTGTAAATGTACCATAGTTTTTTGATCCATTCATTTACTGATGGGCACCTGGGTTGTTTCCAGCACTTAGCTATTGTAAATTGTGCTGCTATGAACATTGGGGTGCATAGGTTCTTTTGGATGGGTGTTTCAGGATTCTTAGGATATAGTCCCAGCAGTGCAATTGCTGGGTCAGAAAGCAGATCCATTTTTAGTTTTCTGAGGAAGTTCCATACTGTTTTCCACAGTGGTTGTACCAGTCTGCAATCCCACCAACAGTGCACTAGAGTCCCTTTTTTTCCACAACCTCTCCAACACTTGTTGTCTGTTGTTTTATTTATGATGGC
>JAPYXV010003911.1:0-11829 GCA_028533065.1 Trachops cirrhosus
GAATACCTAAGGCTCCACCTCTTACTACATAACAGGTGTGCCAAGACAAAGAAATATGGCCAAAATGAAAGAACAGATCAAAGCTCCAGGAGAAATACAACTAAGCCATGAAGAAATAGCCAACTTATCAGATGCACAGTTCAAACACTGGTAATCAGGATGCTCACAGAAATGGTTGAATATGGTCACAAAATACAGGAAAGAGTGAAGGCTATGAAAAGAGAATTAAAGGAAAATACACAAGGAACTAATGCACAGTGACAGGAAGGAAACTGGGACTCAAATCAACAGTTTGGACCAGTAGGAAGAAATAATCATTCAATCGGAACAGAATGAAGAAATACAAATTCAAAAACATGAGGAAAGGCTTAGGAACCTCCAGAATATCATTAAACGTTCCAACATCCAAATCATAGGGGTGCCAGAAGGAGAAAAGGAAGAGCAAGAAATTGAAAACTTATTTGAACAAATAATGAAGGAGAACTTCCCCAATCTGGCAAAGGAAATAGGCTTCCAGGAAGTCCAGAAAGCTCAGAGAGTCCCAAAGAAGTTGGACCCAAGGAGGAACACACTAAGGCACATCATAATTACATTACCCAAGATTAAAGAGAAGGAGAGAATCTTAAGAACAGCAAGAGAAAAGGAGACAGTTACCTACAAAGGAGTAACCATAAGACTATCAGCTGATTTCTTAAAAGAGACCTTACAGGCAAGAAGGGGCTGGATAAAAGTATTCCAAGTCATGAAAGGCAAGGTCCTACATCCAAGATTACTCTATCCAGCAAAGCTATCATTTAGAATGCAAGGCAAATAAAGTGCTTCCCAGATAAAGTCAAGTTAAAGGAGTTCATCATCACCAGCCCTTATTATATGATGTTAAAGGAATTTATCTAAGAAAAAGATCAAAAATATGAACAGTACATGACAACAATCTCATAACTATCAACAACTGAACGTAAAAAAAAGAAATGAACTACGCAAACAACTAGAACAGGAACAGAATTACAGAAATGGAGATGACAGAGAGGGGTATCAGTGAGGAGGTGGAGGAAGGAGAATGGGGGGAAAGGTACAGGGAATAAGAAGCATAAATGGTAGGTACAAAATAGACAGAGGGAGGTTAAGAATAGTATAGAAAATGTAGAAGCCAAAGAACTTATATATATGACCCATGGACATGAACTAAGGGGGAGGGGGCAATTCTAGTGGGGGTGGTTGGAGGGTGGAGGGGAATAAAAGGGAGAAAAACTGTAATAGCATAATCAGTAAAATATACTTAAAAAAAGGAACATATATAAAAGACTCATAGGCATGCACATCATCCTGCACAACAGGATGATGACTGACTATGGAAGGGGGTGGTGGATGGGGCCAGGGAGAGTAATAGGGGGAAAACTTAACTGAACAACAATAAATAAATAAAATTTTATACATAATAAAAACAGAAAGTATATAGCTACATGATCAAGAAACATCACTTCTGCACTTAATATATTTTTAAAGTATTTTTATCAATTATCCTATTACAGTTTTCCCAATTTTTCCCTTTATCCTCCTCCTGCCCTACACCCCCAACCCTCCAGGATCCCCCCCTTAGTTCATGTCCATGGGTTGTGTACATATAAGTTCTTTGAGTTCTCTGTTTCCTATACCATTTTTGACCTCTCCCCATCTAGTTTATGCCTACCAATTATGCTGCTTCTTTCCTGTACCTTTTCCCCCCATTCCTCCCTTCCCCCTCCCCACTGAAATCCCTCCATGTGATCTCCATTTTTCTGATTCTGTTCCTGTTCTAGTTACTTGCTTAGTTTTTACTTTCATTGTTTGTCCTTTCTTTTAGGTTTATTTGTTGATAGTTACAAGTTTGTTGTCATTTTACTGTTCATATTTTTTATCTTTTTCTCAGATACGTCCCTTTAATATTTCATATATAAAGGTTTGGTGATGATGAACTCCTTTAACTTGACATTATCTGGGAAGCACTTTATTTGCCCTTCCATTCTAAATGAAAGCTTTGCTGGATAGAGCAATCTGAGATATAGGTCCTTGCCTTTCATGACTTCAAATACTTCTTTCCAGCCCCTTCTTGCCTGTAAGGTTTCTTCTGAGAAATCAGCTTACAGTCATATGGGCACTCCTGAATCTTACAAACCCTCTGGGACAACCTGAAATGTTCCAATAACCGAATTATAGGGGTGTCAGAAGGAGAAGAACAACAAGAAGTTGAAAACTTATTTGAACAAATAATGAAGGAAAACTTCCCCAATCTGGCAAAAGAAATAGACTTCCAGGATGTCCAGGAAGCTCAGAGAGTCCCAGAGAAGTTGGACCCAAAGAGCAACACAGTAAGGCACATCATCATTAAGCTACCCTAGATTAAAGATAAAGAAGAGAATCATTTTGCACTTAATATCTTAGCCAAGCACTGGAATATTTGTTTATTGTCCTTTTTCCTCTATAATATGTAGATGTGGTTCCACTTTTCAAATTTTACAACTAAGTTCATGCCAGTTTGAGTCTTTTTCTTTATAAATAAAACTGTTCTTCCTGTCTTGAAGCTTTTCTTTATTCTTGCAATTCAGACAGTTCATCTACACATGACTCTCTTAGCTTGTGTCTCGTTTTGTTCTACTTTCTTTTTAACATGGTAAGCCATTTCAGTCTGAAAATTCAGTTCTTTAATTTGGTCACGGAAATTTATTTTCCATTATCTCTTTAATTTTTACATTATCATAGTTCTGTTTCCATTTCCACAGTTACATTATCATATTCCAAAGAAGAGACTATTAGTCACACATTTTTTCTCTCATCTTTCCTCTACATTGATTACCTTTCAGTTTTGTTTACTGTTTATTTTTTCTTTTTAAAATCTCTGTGATTCCTATTTGGGTTTTCAGCACTGTCAATTTTATATTTTATCAATCTTCTTACATTTTATATATCATGTTTTTGTTCTTCAAATCCTGATGTTTTCAAAACGTTTCCTTTGCATTGTATAACAAATATGTATTGCCTCAAACAATGAATATATTTTTTAAATTATTTTATTGTTGTTCAATTCCAGTTATCTGCATTCACCACCCACCACAGCTCCCACAGGCGAGACCCACCTTCCTCCCATGCTTCCATCCCTCCTTGGTTTTGTCCATGTGTCCTTTATAGTTCTCCCTGAAAACCCTTCCCACCATTACCCCTCCCACCTCCCCTCTGGTAACTGTCAGATGATTCTTAATTTCAATGTCACTAATTATATTTGCTTGCTTTTCTCTTTTGTTGATGATGTTCCTGTTAAAGGTGAGATCATATGGTATTTGTCTTTCACTGCCTGGCTTATTTCACATAGCATAATGCTCTCCAGAGCCATCCATGCTATCACAATGGGTAGGAGCTCCTTCTTATACAGTATTCCTTTGTGTAAATGTAGCATAGTGCTTGATCCATTCATTTACTGATGGGCACTTAGGTTACTTCCTGCACTTGGCTATTATAAATTGTGCTGCTATGAAAATTGGGGTGCATAGGTTCTTTTGGATTGGTGTTTCAGGGTTCTTAGGATATAATCCTAGCAGTGGAATTGCTGGGTCAAAAGGCAGTTCCATTTTTAGTTTTCTGAGAAAATTCCATAGTGTTTTCCATAGTGGTTGTACCAGTCTGCAATCCCACCAACAGTGTACTAGGGTTCCCTTTTCTTCATATCCTCTCCAACACTTGTTTGTTGCTTTGTTTATGATGGCCATTCTGACCAGTGTGAAGTGGTATCTCATTGTGGGTTTAATTTGCATTTCTCTGATGGTAGTGATGCTGAGCATCTTTTCATATGCCTCTGGGCCCTGTGTATGCCCTCCTTGGAGAAGTGTCTGTTCAAGTCTTTTGCCCATTTTTTAAATTGGGTTGTTGTCTCCCTGGAGTGAAGTCATGAGTTATTTACATATTTTGGAGACCAAACCCTTGTCAGAGGTGTTATTGGCAAATATGTTTTCCCATAAGGTTGGCTCTCTTTTCATTTTAATGCTGTTTTCTTTAGCCATGAAGAAGCTTTTTATTTTGATGAGATCCCATTTGTTTATTCTTTCCTTTATGTCCCTTACTTTACATGATATGTCCGTGATGATGTTGGTGCATGAAATATCTGAGATTTTCCTGCCAATGTTTTCCTCTAGGACTTTTATGGTGTCACAACTTATATTTAAATCTTTTATCCACCCTGAATTTATTTTTGTGTATGGTGAGAATTGGTACTCAAGTTTTATTTTTCTGTATGTAGGTGTCCAGCTCTCCCAACACTATTTGTTGAAGAGGCTATCTTTGCTCCATTTTATGCTGCTCCTGCTTTGTCGAATATTAACAGATCATAGAAACTGGGGATTATTTCTGGGCTCTGTGTCCTGTTCCATTGGTCCATGTGTTTGTTCTCATGCCACCACCAGTCTGTTTTGATTGCAGTGGCCTTGTAATACATTTTGATATCAGGTATTGTGATACATCCTACTTTGCTCTTCTTTCTCAAAATGGCTGCAGCTATTTGGGGTCGTTTATAGTTCCATATAAATTTTTGAAGTGTTTGCTCTATACCTGTGAAATATGCTGTTGGCACTATAATAGGGATTGCATTGAATCTATAAATTGCTTTGGGTAGTATGGGCATTGTGACAATGTTAATTCTTCCAATCCATGAGCATGATATATGTTTCCATTTGTTTGTGTCTTCCTTAATTTCTTTCTTCAGTGTTGTGTACTTTTCTGAGTACAGGTCTTTTACCTCCTTGGTTAGGTTTATTCCAAGGCATTTTATTTTTCTTGTTACTATCTCAAATGGGATTTTTTGCCTGGTTTGTTTTTGATGTTTCATTGTTGGTGTACAAAAATGCCTTTGATTTCTGGTTATTGACTTTGTATCCTGCTGTTTAGCCAAATTCATGTATTAGGTAGAGCATTTTTTGGGTGAAGTCTATAGGATTTTCTCTGTACACTATCACGTCATCTGCAAACAGTAACAGTTTTGTTTCTTCCTTTCCAATTTGGATGCCTTTTATTTCCTTTTCTTGTCTGATTGCTGTGGCTAGGACTTCCAGTACTATGTTGAATTGGAGTGCTGAAAGTGGGCATCCTTGTCTTGTTCCTAATTTTAGTGGGAAAGCTCTAAGTTTTTGTCCATTGAGTATGATGTTAGCTGTAGGTCTCCCATATATGGCCTTTATTAAGTTGAGGAATGTACCCTCTATTCCCACTTTGGTGAGTGTTTTCATCATAAATGGGTGCTGTACCTTATCCATCATTTTTTTCTGGATCCGTTGATATGATCATGTGATTTTTGTCTTTCCTTTTGCTTATGTGATATATTATGTTTATTGATTTGCAAATATTGTACCATCCTTGCATTCCTGAGATGAATCCTACTTGGTCACAGTGTATGATCTTTTTAATGTATTGCTAGATGTGGTTTAACAATATTTTGTTGATGATTTTAGTGTCTATGTTCATCAGAGATATTGGCCTGAAGTTTTCTTTCTTTGTTATGTCTTTATTTGGTTTTGGGATTAGGATGATGCTAGCTTCATAAAAAGAGTTTGGGAGTCTTCCATCTTCTTGGGTTTTTTGGAATAGTCTCAGAAGGATAGGGGTTATATCTCCTTTAAATGCCTTGTAAAATTCTCCTGTGAAATGGTCTGGTCCAGGGCTTTTGTGTGTTGGGAGCTTTTTCATTACTCCTTCAATTTCACCAGCTGTTATTGGTCTGCTCAGGCTTTCTGCTTCTTCTTTACTGAGTTTCAGTAGGTTTTATTTTTCTAGAAATGTGTCCATTTCACCTAGGTTTTCAAATTTCTTGGCACACAGTTCTTCATAGTAATTTCTTACAATCCTTTGTATGTCTGTGGTATCAGTTGTAATCTCTCCTCTCTCATTTCTGATTGTGTTTACTTGGGTCTTCTCTTTTTCTTGATGAGTCTGCTTAAAAGCTTGTGAATTTTGTTTATCTTTTCAAAGAACCAGCTCCTGGATTCATTGATCCTTAGAATTGTGCTTTTAGTCCCTATGTCATTTAATTCTGCTCTGATCTTGGTTATTTCCTTCCTTCTACTTGCTCTGGGTTGTCCTTGTTTTTTGTTCCTCGAGTTCTTGTAGGTTTAGGGTTAGATTATTTATTTGAAATGTTTCTATCTTTTTTAGGTAGGCCTGTGTCTCTATGAACTTCCCTCTCAGGACTGCCTTCACTGTGTCCCATAAGTTTTAGGTTGTTGTGAGTTCATTTTCGTTTATTTCCAGAAACTTTTTGATTTCTTCCCTAATTTCATTCTTGACCCATTCATTGTTTAATAGCATGGTATTCAATCTCCATGATTTTGACTGTTTGGGGTTTTTTTCTTTGAAGTTGGTTTCTAGTTTCAGTCCATTGTTGTCAGAGGAAATGCTTGATATGATTTCAATTTTCTTGAATTTGTTGAGGCTTCTTTTGTGTCCTACCTATCATGTGGTCTATCTTTGAAAATGTTCCATGTGCATTTGAAAAGAATGTGTATTTTGCTTCTTTGGGATGAAAGGCTCTCTATATATATCAGTTAAATCCATTTCATCTAGGGCATTGTTCAATGTCACAATATCTTTGTTGATATTTTGTTTGGAAGATCTGTCCATTTTTGAGAGTTGGGTGTTAAAATCCCCTATCATGAATGCGTTGCTATTAATAGCATTCTTGATGTCCTCCAAGATATTCTTTATGTATTTGGGTGCTCCTATGTTGGGTATATATATATTTAAAATGTTTTTGTCTTCTTGCTGGATTCTTCCCTTGAGTATTATGAAGTGACCTTCTGGGTCTCTTTTTATGGCCCCCTTTTTAAGTCTGTTTTGTCTGGTATGAGTATTGCTACTCTGCCTTTTTTTCCCTGTCCATTTGCTTGGAATATTTGTTTCCAGCCCTTCACTTTCAGTCTGTAATGTCCTTTTTTCTCAAGTGGGTCTCTTGTAGGCAGCATATGTGTGGGTCATGTTTTCTTATTCATTCAACTATGCTTTTGATTGGAGCATTTAATCCATTTACATTTAAGGTTATTATTGATAGGTATTTATGGATTGCCATTTTCTTATGCCTGTGTTCCTCTCTTTCTCACTCTTTCTTTTTTTTTTTTTCCTTTTCTTGCAGAGCTGGTTTGGAGGAGGTGTATTCTTTTAGGCTTCTTTTTTGTGGGAAACTCCTTATTTTAATTGAAATAGGCCTTCGATTTTAATTGAAAGCCTTCCTGGATAAACTAGTCTAGGTTGCAAGGCCTCTGGTCTCATTACTTGGAATATTTCTTCCCATTCCCTTCTGTCTTAGAGCATTTCCATTGAGAAGTGAGCTGCTATTCAGGGCTCCCTTGTATGTTACTTCCTGTTTCTCCCTTGCTGCCTTCAAGATTCTCTTTGTCTTGGAATTTTGCCATTTTAATTATGATGTGTCTTGAATTGGGCCTCTTGGCGTTCCTCTTCATTGAGACTGTGTTTCCTGGATTTGTGTGACATTTTCTCTTATCATTAGGGAAGATTTTCATCAGTAGTTTTTCATACAGGTTTTGTATCACTTGCTCTTCTTCTTCTCCTTTTGGTATCCCTGTTATACAGATATTATTACGTCTCATGTTGTTCTGCAGTTCCCTTAATCCCTCTTCATTCTTTCTGAGTCTCTTTTCCTCTTTTTACTCTTTCTGGGTGTTTTTTTCTACCCTGTCCTCCAGCTAGCTGATTTGATCTGCTGCTTCATCTAGTCTGCTTTTGATTCCTTCTACTGTGTTCTTCAGTTCAGAAACTGTATTCTTCATTTCCTCTTGGCCCTTGTTGATAGTTTCTATTTCCTTTTTCATGTTGATATAGTTTGCAGTGAGTTCATTGTAGTTCCCTGTAGTTTCTGGTAGCTCATTGTGAGCTTGTTGAACTTCCTGATAATCAATGCTTTGAACTCAGAATCTGGTAGTTGAGTTGCCTCTATTTCATTTAGCATTCTTTCTGAGGCTTCCTCCTTTCCTTTCATTTGGGGATTGTTTCTTTGTCTTCTTGTTATTTGTGAGACTCTTCTTGTTAGCCTCTGCTTCTTAAATTCATCTATTCTGGTTGTCTGGGTTTATGGTGTGAACTTCTATGGTAGGAAACCTGCAAGACTCAGTGGTGTAGTCTCCTTGATCTCCTGAGCTTGCTGGTCTTGCGCTGTTGTTTATGTTGGCTGTCTGTATGTCTTTGGGTTTTGATTGTTGTTGGGTCTTTCTTGGTGGGTCCTTCCCTCCAGCTGGTTAACTGAGGGTCACTCCATCTACCACATCTTGTATTCTGTTGGGTAGGTGTGGACAGGTTGTGTTGAAGCTGGTTCTTCAGTCCATATTAGGTTTTGAAGCTTCTCTCTCACTATTGTTCATTTGTTTGTTCTTGGTAATTTTTCCACCATTTAGTTGTATTTTCAGATAGGTCCTGGGTGGAGATTAGTGTGGCTTCCACTCCCTCCTTCACCTTCTTCTGTTGTTCTCTTTTGGTGGTTCCTTTGTTGGTGGGTTTCCTCTTCAATCAGGTATACTGTTGTTCACAGCTCCCACCTACTCATTTATGTGATCATTGGAGAGGGAACGCAAAATGGATTAAGACAGCAAGAGTGTGTTCTATGGTATTTAAAGTATCAACTGAAGGGATAGGAAATCCTTTGGATATGTATAGTGATAACTGTGATCTTTCACCCAACTAGCCACTTTTTAGAAACAGTGAAAAAAGATAAGACTCTTGTTAGGAGGGAGAAGGATTATGAGTTGGATCTACATAGCAGTGAGCTTGTGGGAGGTCAGATTAAGAGGCAAAGTGAGTGTAAAAAATAGAAAATAGGTGAAGTGTGTGAGAGAATAGAGTTAACCACAACAGTGATGAAGCTCCAGAAACAGTGAAGTGAGCTAATATCCAGGAGGGGTGCTGTGCAGTATTTACAATTGTATGGAACAGCTATTATTTACAATAATAATGGAGCAACAATCATATGACAGAATCTATGTGATCCAAGTAACAAGAGTGGTAAGTACATGACCTACAGTAATGTGGTATGGAACACAAGTGAAGTGAAAGAAGAAAAATTAAAAATACACTATGAAAGAGAGAACAAGGGAAACCAGTCAAACAATGCATTTTAACAAACCAAGTGAAGAAGACTAAACAAAAGAAGAGAAATTTAAACATATTAATAAAATATGTAAGAATAATGAAAAAATAATAATACAAATATATAATAATTTGCAAGTCCTTTGAAATAGCAAAGTGACATTTGTCTCACTGTCTCAGTTGTTAGGATGGCCCCTCTTTGGGTCTAAATTTGGTGCTTTCCCAGCTCCAGGTTTTATTATCTCACTTGTGGGGAAGAAAAAGAAAAGAGAAGAAAAAAGGAAGGAAGGAAGGAGAAAGAATGAAAGGAAGGAAAGAAGGAAGAAATAAAAGGAAAAAGGAGAAAAAGAAAAGAAGAAAAAAGAAAAGAAAAGGAAAGGAAAGGAAAGAAAAGAAAAGAAAAGAAAAAAGAATTTAAAAAAAAACCTTCCTGCTGGCTTTAAAGCCAGTTCTCCTGGTCTTCCTGGCTGTGGCAGGCTGAGGAGGGATTGGTTTCACTTTTCTCCCTTCCTGTGGTTTTGCCAGGAGGGGGCCAGGCCTGAGCTGCACTCTTCCCACTTGCCCAGTCTACAGTTCACCACCGGGCCTCCAATGCCTTTCTGCACCCGGCCTATGCCTTTGGTCCACCAGTTGCATTGTCCTTGAGATGCACCAGTTAGGGGCAACTCACACAGCACCTTCTTGCTCTTTGCTGTTCTAGATGCTGGGGACTCTCAGAGTCTCTTCAGGGTAGTTCAGTTCCCCCACTGAGTTAAGTCTTTCTGGGGATTACTGACTCTCTGAGCCCTGCTGCTCTCTTCTGCAGGCTCTCTACTGCAGGGGTGTCTCTACCTTCCTCTTAGGGAGCCAGTCGGCCCCTCACGGCGGGGGCAGGAACCTCCTCTGCTGCTGAGCCGGGGGAGGCAGCATCAGGCGCGCTCTGCCCCCAGGGCTGTGGGCATGAGCACTTGGCCTCTGCTGCTGGGGTGGGATGGGCAGTCGCTGGGCAGCCAAGTCAGGCACATTCTGCCATCCAGGGCTATGCGTGTCAGCACTTGGCCTCTGCTGTGGCAGCCACAGTGCAGTAGGGGGTGGCTGGGTCGGTGGTGCACCACTCAGGTTTTGGGTGGAGTTGGGTGCCCTCTACTGCTGCAGCCAAGGTTATGGGTGCAGCCATGGTCCTGGAAGCAGAGGTGAGCCAACGGCTGAGGCTGTGGAGGCTGCATAGATGTAGCCGGGGGTGGTGGGGGAGGCTTCTGTGGGAGAATTCCCTAAACAGCCCCTGAGTGCCTCTTTTTTTTTCTTTTCGAAAAATTCCAGGACCTCCAGCCAAGAAGGAGGTATAGGTAGACACACTGTGCCTCCTCACTCAGTCAAAATAAGGACAACAACAATTTAAAAACAAAAAACAACTAGTACTGACAAAAATTGAACTGTATGGAAGTCTGACAACCAAGGAGTTAAAGGAAGACACATTCATCCAGACTGGTAGGAGGGGCAGAGTTGGGCAGCTGAGGCAGAGGGAGCTCACAGCAAAGCAATGGCTGGTGGATCCCGGGTGCACAAGGTGGTGGCTGGTGGACCCAGCAAGGCGGCGAAGAGTGGGGCGCGGTGCACAAGGCAGCTGGCAGACCAGGCAGTCCCACGTTTGTGTGCAGATAAACCAGGCGAAACTGGGGAGTGAGACAGACCACCCAACCCAGGGTCCCAGTGCAGGAAAATAAAGCCTCAAATCACTGATTGAAAACACCTGTCGGGGTTGAGGTGCTAGGAGAAACTCCCAGCCTCACAGGAGAGTTCATTGGAGAGACCCACAGGGTTCTAGAACATAAACAAACCCACCCATATGGGAATCAGCACCAGAAGGACCCAATTTGCTTGTGGGAAGCATGGGAAGTGACTGAAATCCAGCAGAGAGCAGAGCAAGCGCCATTGTTCCCTCTCAGACCCCTGCCCCACATACAGTGTCACAACCCAGTGATAGGGTTGGCCCGCCCTGGTGAACACCTCTGCCCCTCACTACATAACAGGTGCATCAAGACAAAAAAAAATGGCCCAAATGAAAGAACAGATCAAAGCTCCAGAAAAAATACAACTAAGTGACCAAGAGATAGCCAACCTATCAGATGCACAGTTCAAAGCACTGGTAAAAGGGATGCTCACAGAAGTGGTTGAATTTGGTCACAAATTAGATGAAAAAATGAAGGCTACGCTAAGTGAAATAAAGGAAAATGTACAGGGAACTAATAGTCATGGGAAGGAAACTGGGACTCAAATCAATGGAGTGGACCAGAAGGAAGAAAGAAACAACCAAACAGAATAGAATGAATAAACAAGAATTCAAAAAAATGAGAAGAGGCTTAGGAATCTCCAGGACAACTTTAAACATTCCAACATCCAAATTATACGGGTACCAGAAGGAGAAGAGGAAGAGCAACAGGTGGAAAAGTTATTTGAACAAATAATAAAGGAGAACTTCCCCAATCTGGCTAAGGAAATATAGACTTTCAGGAAGTCCAGGAAGCTCAGAGAGTCCCAAAGAAGTTGGACCCAAGGAGGAACACACCACACCACATCATAATTACATTAGCCAAGGTAAAAATGAAGGAGAGAATCCTAGAAGCAGCAAGCGATAAGGGGATAGTAACCTACAAAGGAGTTCCCATCAGACTGTCAGCTGATTTCTCCAAAGAGACCCTGCAGGCAAGAAGGGGCTGGAAAGAAGTATTCCAAGTCATGAAAGGC
>JAPYXV010003912.1:0-11828 GCA_028533065.1 Trachops cirrhosus
ACATGAACTAAAGTGGGGGAATGTGGGTGGGAGAGGGTGTTCAGGGTGGAGGGGAATGAAGGGGGGATACTGGGACAACTGTAATAGCATAATCAATAAAATATATATTTTAAAAAACATCTAAATTGTCATAAAGGGCTGAAAATATATTTTAATGTTTAGAGAAATTTTTAAGTCAATAGAACAAACCTTCATATAAAATATGCAATAAAAATGATATACCAATAAAATATAAGGAAATTAGGAAACACAAATAAAATGCTCATGAAGAAGATTCACATTCAAATAGTTCAAATATAGAGACTGTTTTCCAGTCATTATAGATAAAGGCAGAACCTCAACTGAAGAAAGGTTTGCACAAATGAGCGAAGTACTGGCATGTTGGTTTTCTTTATAACATCTCAGTGTTGAAAAATGTGAAAGAACTTCAGAAATGCCACATGAAATCTTCATGCTAATTAAGAAATGTAAATCAGCATACTGCCTTCTTCATCAGGAAAGTCTTGCTGTGAAAAAGTCCAGCTGAATTAAAGAGCGTACCTATAGGACACAGTCTTCCACAGCCTCCTTCCCTCGCCACAGACCAGCACCAGACGTTCCAGGGAAGGGATTCTGTGTGGCACCAAGCTAGGCCGTGCTTCAAGAGGGGCTGAGTCCACAAGTGATAGAAATTTGTATGGAAAAATTAGAGTATTGTATCATGTTTCCTGTAATCATAAATTATCATATAAAAGCCCATTAGAGTGTTTGAACATGATATGTAAAATTTATGGTTCACTTCGGAATCTAAGTACTGCTTTAAGAAATATATTGATAATTCCAGTTCCTATTGCTTTAGAACACTGAAGTATCTCCATGCAGAATTTAAAGCAGAACTGTCTAAGAACTCGAGAAAGATGGTCTAATTTGGCATTTCTGCCAATAGAACAAAACTTTTGTAAAAACCCTTATTACCACAACATAATTAGTAATTTTGTTGGAATAAAGAGACAAATTTTATGAAATAAAGAAATAATGTATAACGTATGTGTTTGTATTTTATTGTTCTTTCAAACGTTGCCAGCTCACCCACAAAACATTCAGACGTACCGAGTACTGATCAAGCGCTGTCCTCTTGGACATTTTATTAACTTTCAGCCATATAAAAACCAGTCTTCAGTCATATGAAAACACAATTTTTCTTTAAAACTTATTTTAATCCTTGCCCAATGACACATTTTTTTATTGATTTTACAGAGAGAGAAGATGGGGGAAGGAGAGAAAGAGAGAGAGTGAGAGAGAGAAAGAGAGAGAGAAACATCAATTTGTTGTCTCCTGCATGTGCCCTGACTGGGGATTGAACCTGCAACCCAGGCATGTGCTCTGACCAGGGATTGAACCCGCAACCCTTTGGTGCATGGGACCATGCTCCAAAACTTTAAGGTATTATTTGTCAAGGAAAGAGGACAAAAAAATGTCTTTTAAGGACTTGTGAGCCTGATTAATAACTTGTAAATATTTAGCCATAGGATTGGGGACCTCCAGTTGTACTCTCCAGGCCCTCAAATGCCAGGAGCCAGCCTGAAGACCTTGGTGGATTGTGATGTGATTTATGCAGACACCTCACTGGCCTTCTTTCCACGGGCTGTGAGGCATAATGGGGAATCCTGGGTTTGAAACGAGAGGGCCCACCTTACTCGCCTTATTTTCCTTTGTCATCCGTAAATCAGAGGTGATACCGCTTCCCCATGGAGCTGTTCAGAAGTCCTGTGAAATAACACTCGAGGAAGCACTCCATGACGTGGCGAGGGAACTGTCCAGATGGGAACTACTCTACCCAGAGCCCAAGACCCCTGGGGACTCCGCCTGCCCTTCTGCATCACCCTTTCCTTTCATAGATGGAGTCACCATTTTCTTGTGGTTTAAGCAAAGAAAGAGTTATAAACTCTAAAGTCTTTTACCCAATGCATAGGAAAACTTACATGGCTCAATTAGGTCGTTATCTACTAGAATTCATGAAAGAACCAAATGTTCTTGGCAAGGGTTAGAATGAAATGTGGCCCCAGAAAATGGACTTGGTAGCCGTCAAGGTTAGAAGAGAAAACCTGCGGTGACGGAAGCTATCATCAGTGAAATCTGTTACTGACAAAAGTTCAAGCTGCGAACCGAAGTTCTGATATAAAGCTTAAGTGAAAAAAGAATTGGTCCCAATGAAAGTGGTATCAGTCAACTTGGAATGAAAAAGTGAAAAAACTGGAAATAGCTTAACTGAGCTTTATAGAAAATTGATCAGGGAATTAAATTGACTTAATGGAGTCCATTCCGGAAAACCCTTTCCCAAGGAAAATTCATCAAAGTCAACGCACTTTCTAGTTACATGTTTGTGTTGAGAATGTCTCCAGCGGATTCTCTGTGGGATTTTCATTAACAAGCAAGGGGCAGTTGTCCGTGGCTGGAGCTGCACCAGAGAAGTCACACTGTAGAGGTGCTGGGGGGTGGGGGGTGATGGGCAACGCCTTTGGGTGTGGGGCCCCCTCTTTTATAAAAATATAGTATTAAATGTAATGTGACTATGTTGGTGTGAAGATGAATGTAATCCAGGCTCGATTCATTATTTTATATTCATTATTATATTCTTTTGTTCTTCTGATTTTAAAAGGAATTAAAATTAAAGCACTTTTGTGGGCCCGAGGCACTTTGACTGACAAATAAGTTGGCCCTGGTGGGAGTGCAGGTCAAAGGTAAGCAGGACGATCAGAAGCTGGGGGAGGGGTGTGGTGGGATGGAGAGAAGAGAGGTGGCTTTACCTGCATCTTCTGTGTGGAAGGGTCAGGGCGATGGCTCCCAGCCCAGCCTTCCTGCGGCCGCACTGCTTTACCCAAGGCTTGTGTTGCCCTCTCCAGGAGCCCTGGGTGTCATCTGTTCTCACAACCCAAAGAGCACAACCAAACACACAATTCTAATGCTCCCTCCCCAAACTCACGAAGCCTCTCTCAGCAAACTCACTTCATGGTTGTCAGCGCTGGCTGAGCTGTGTGTGCAGAGAGCCAGTGTTCAGGGGCCCCTTCCTGACGCAGCTGTGTGCTATTTGGGCTGAGATGGGGTCTTTCTCTTTTTTAGGCTCACCCCCTAGCCATTCCACCTACTGTGTGCCAGACGCTGGGAGCTTGGCATTAACCAAGACATAGGCCTGCCCTCAAGGAGCTCATTCGTGACCCTCGCTCACGGCGGGGTTTCTCAGCCTCAGCACTATCGATGTTTGGACCAGATTGTTCTTTTTGGGGGGCTGTCCTGTGCATTGTAAAGTGTTTAGCAACATCCCTGGCCTGCCCTCCTAGATGCCAGCAGTACCTCTCCCCCAAACTGCTACCATGGAAAATGTCTCCAGACATTACCAAATGTCTCCTAGGGGGCAAAATCTCCCCTGGTTGAGGACCACTGGCTTAGGGGGTGGGAGTTGACCACCGAGTCAGACGGCTCAGGAAGCACACTGTAGCTCTGGCTGTCAGGCTGCTTCATGGCTGAGGTGCTGTTGAACTTGGGTCTTAGAGCTGAGCAGAGCCCTGGAGGAATTGGCAACAGCACAGAGGAAAACAGGTGAGAGAACTCTTACTAGGTAAGACGGAGGAGAAAGAGACTTAGATAATGGGTAGATTTCATTATCAGTTGGAGGTTGAGGGTAGGTATAAACACCTGAAAAACCATAAAACAACACAAAGGTTGCCCATGAGTTAAATGTAGTCTAAAGATGTATTTTGTTTGGTACATCTGGTAATAATTCGATTTTTGAAATTAAATTTGAAATTGTAAATGCTTAATTTTAGCCACAGTCCCCACCATTCCTTATCATACACTGACCCAGTTATTCATTTACAATATTTTAACCACCAGGTTTCTGAAGGTTTGTGAGTTTATATTTTTAAATATAAGAAAAATACAGTGATTTTCCAATTGGGTTTCATGGACCCTCTCCAGATCTTTGGATAAAATTCAGGGCACTGGGAGGCTCCATAATTGTGGGCAGGAACCACGAGGCCTGAAATGTACCTAAGATTTTCTGAACATTTTTCTGGTGACAGAGCCCCTAGCTATCAGAGTTCTCCAAAGGGTCTCCCCCTCTTTCCTGAAAGAGGCCTCGCTAGGTAGGGAGGGGGCCTCTGCTGGTCCCCGGAGAAATTTTCTGCAATCGGCAAAGGAGAGACCTAAGGCCAAGTTCTGCTCACCTTTCCCTCTCAGTCTGTTTTAATTCAGCTGGTAATTAAAAATATTAATGCACTGTGAGATCTGCTTAGAGCACGGGCAGGCACTGTGGCTGTCACCAGAGGGCTGGCCGCATTGATTTAAGGCAGCCAGGCAAAGTGAGTGACTTTGTGAACCGGAGAGAAGGCCTTCAGTTAATGATTTCCTCCCCCTATTAGGAGGCCGCTCTGAAGGACAGAGAACCTGAGAGGGAGACAAGCATACAGCTGGGAGGCTGCCCTCAGGGAGGGACGAGGGAGGCACTGGGCCAGGCCTCTCCCACCCTCACCCCAGGGGCCCGTGGCTGTGCAGCCTCCCAGCAAACCCCTCCTACAAAAGGACCTCTTACTCCATTTACACCCAAGTGTAGGTGTTGAAAACAGTTTCCTCTGCATTTTGACTGCAACCCTAGTTCAGCGACAGGGCTGAGTCTGATTTCCCGGTGGCTTGCTGGGGTTGAGGTAAGGGTGGAGGACAACTTTGGAATGGGGCCTGGGAGGTGGGTTTGGGGGAGGGGAGAAGTCCTGTCCTCAGACCCAAGTCCCTTTTCTTCATCTGAGACCTAGAATTGTTCTTTGAGACCCAAGCACAGCCCGGCATTGTTTCTGGGTGGTTCTAGCATGGGCACATACTCTCCATTAAAATGACATCAGTCGGGTGGGATTATCCTGACTTCTCCCGGTTTTCTGTAAATCCAGCCTCCTTAAAACTTTTGACCAGAGGACTTGCAGGCAGGGCTCTGGGTTCCCCAAGGGGACTGGCAGAGTGCCCACTGTGTGCTGGGGCACACTCACGCACATGTGCTCACAATCGGGTCTGTCCCTGACCCACCAGAGAACTCTGTGCTGAGAACTCTGGGGACTGGCTTGTTTGGGGGGAATGGAGAAAATGAAGGCCTTGGGGAGGTCCCCATCCAATCGAGGTTCAGCCCCCACCCTGGGTGATGCCCTAGTCTGATGGCTTAGCCACAGCCCTCTATTCAGAGAACCCCGTGAAGAGAAAGAAAGCAGGGCCCAGAGCAATGCAGGAACTAAGAGAAGGGTACGCAAATACAACTAATAAGGCCAACAAGTGCCCTGCCAAGGGCTCCGCCAAAGACAGAGAGCAAATCACATATTTCCCTCCCTCTTCCTACCCCATGTGATTCAAGCCTTACCTGTGTCCATCCCTTGAGCTTTGGAAACAGCACTAGACACAAGCTACTTCTCCATCTTGGCTGCACATTATAATCAGTTGCACAGTCCAGCCCACACCAACACAGATGAGATCAGAAGCTCTGCGGGCAGGGGACCAGGCATCCGTGTTTTGCATAACTCCCCAGGTGATTCCCATGTGCAAGCAAGTCTGAGATCCCTGCACTGGGAAGTGCTTCTGAAACTTCAGTGTGCACACGGAGTACCTGGAGACAGTGAAACAGCGCCGACTCTGTCTGATTCAGTAGGTTTGGGATGGAGCCTGAGATTCTTCATTTCCAGGAAGCTCCTGGCTGATGCTCATGCTGATGCTGGAGGGCAGAAAGAACACTGTCAGAGTGCTGTGAGGAGAAAGCTAGCTCCCTGTCCCCTTCTTTCTCTGGAAGCTTTCCATAACCAATTAATGAAACACCCACCATTTATTGAGCTCATTCTATGGGTGGAGCTCTGTGCTAGGTACTAGGAATAAGGCAGAGACCGGAGCCATGCTCTTGCTCTCAAGGAGGTTGCACCCTGTGGGGGAGACAGGGCTGTGCACAGGGAAACCGACATGGGAACGAGTCCATTTCTGTTGGGGAGAAAGGCTAGGCAAACACAGAAGGCAAGGCACTATGATAACGGGCACCCAGGAGGCTGCCTTCGCTGGGTCTCACCAAGGCGCTGACTATCGGAGTTGATGACTGAATGAGGAGAAGCCATGAAAAGTCAGGAAACAGAGTCCCAGGCAGAGGGAGTGGCAGTGCGAAGTCCCAAGGTGGAGCTTGGCTGTTCAAGAAGTCCTCAGTGTTGAGCCCAGTGCGTGATGGGGAGAGGCTAGGAAGGGGCGCCAGGCCAGGGGAAGGCAGGACTGGCTTGCTGGGAGCTGCCAGCTTGCTGGTGAGGAGTTTGGATTCTGGTTTTGGGCAATGGAAAGCCATTGGAAAGTTTTAAGCATCTGATTTTTTATTCTAAAAGTATCTCTGCTGGCTTTGTGAACAGGATTACAGAGAGACAAGAGTGAAATTCCATCGGTGAATAAAGAGACGCAACACCCCCCCTCAAATCCTCTTCCTCCTCAAACCTTCAAATACCCTGGGAAAAGGCTCTGCTCTCAGGCCCAGGAGGGGACCCAGGTCTTTAAAAGACCCCTGTTTGATCATCCAGACCCCCCATCTCAGCAAGCGACCCTTCTGCGCTTGATCCCTTGTCACCCACCCCTCGCCCTGCACAGCCAGCCCACTCACTCTGCTATGTAGCCTTAATGCAGCCACATCTCACCACCTCACCTCCGTCCAGCCGCCCTGCCTCTCACCAGAACCCCTGCAATGCTCACCGCACTCCCACTCCTGGCCCTGCACCCCCCTGTCCACACAGCCGGAGGAGTCGCTGAGGTGCGGAGAGTTGCGGAGAATAAGTTGCCGCACCTCCCACAGCTGGTGAGCCGCAGGTCAGTCACCGTTCCCATCGCGGCGTGGAAATGAAGACTGGGGAGCCACTCATAGGTGGAGGCTCAGCTTGGGTTTTCCTTGGGAACAAAATAAAACTATCTTCCTTAAAGTTTATGAAGCAATTGACTTCTTAAGATAGGATATTTTTCCCCCCTAAAATGTGTTTTCATCAGGTAAAAACCCAGCTTTAAACATGGTGACTGAGCACATGTAGGTAGACCTTTGGTGGTTTTCTCGGTCACTGCCTTCTGTACTGTCGGGAGAGCTCAGATGTGATGAGGCACAGCTGGACTGATAACCAAAGAGAAACAGAAACCAAGAGAGAAGTGCCTCCGGTCCCCCTTTTTACGCCAAGCTTAGGGCCAAAGGAGACAGGACAAGGTCCTGCCCGTGTCCACTCCAGGCAGCGTCCTCTCTGGGGGCTCCTTTCTACACTCCCGTACAGGACGTGAAGGCAGCGCATCAAGTCCAGAGACCTGGTTTCGGTTCGGCTCTGCCACGGGTGCACTGGCTCTGGACCCACCCCCAGGCCTCTGCTGCCCCATTACAAGGAGACGCCCAATGCCTCTGGTCCCCTAAGACCACGCTGGGGAAAAACTAAAATAATGGAAGGACTCTAGAATCTCATTCATTCAAACTTGAATTTGGAATTGGTAATATTTTAAACATATTTTGTTTTCATAGCCAAGAATAAAAACTGTGTGCCTCCAGATCTGTTACTTCACAGACGTATAGAGGGGCGGGGGCCATCTTACTCAGCACTGTAGCCCCAGCAGAAGGCAGAGTGCCTGGTAACTGTTTGCTGTGAATCCTTCCAGATGTTTTCTGTGCATTTACATATGTGCGTGTGTGCATTTGCACATCCACAAGCACACACGACTCGGTAATCTATGTAGTTTTTCAAGTCTGTTAGGGAGACAGTAAAGAGCAGGAGGGTGCTGGAGGGGCTGCAGAGGGGCTGTGATGCTGGGTCATCCCAAACCGAATGTAAACAGATGGTGCGGAGATACCGAAGCAATGGCACACATTCCAAGGAGACTTGGTTGATGGAAAACCTCCTGTTTCTGGGCTCTCCTCATTATTTGGCGGAGCAAGCGCCAATTTGAGCAGGTCTGATAAAGAGAGTCCACAGATGAAGTGGACTCATCTTCTCGCCTGGCAGGTGGGGGAGAGCATGGGGTGGAGAGCAGTGTCCCTGGTGGAGCACACTCTGGGGGCACCCTGGGGTGGAGGCAGATGGTGGGTCGTGGCTATTGACTAGGGTCAGTGCTTTAGAACATGGCATCTGGGGGCAGACATACCTGGTTTCCAGACCTTGGCTTATCCAAAAACCATAAGTTGTGTAACGTCTCCAAGCTTGTGTTTTCATCTGTAAAGTTCATGTGACATTTTCGGAATTAGAAAGAATGCACGTGGAGTCCTTTGGCGAGAGCTTCCCTGCAGGCCCTTGGCCACTTTAGCTGTAATGACACCACTGCTTGGCCTTTGCTTATGGAAAGGGAAGGCTCCCCCGTGCCCACCAGAGAAGAGCCCTCCAGGCCGGGACTGGGGCAGGAGAGGGGTCTTCTCACCTCGTCTGTCTCAGTAGGTAGGTAGTACATGATTGGTAGAAAGGCGTCAATAAGTATTTAGTGAAAAGAATTGGGTGACCTGCAGCAAGTCACTAACAGTGTTTCCTTTTCTCACTTGCCCCCAGAGCCGGGCTTCGAGTCATGGTGAGTTGTCAATGAGAGTCAGTTTGGGGAACTCCTACCGTTGGTGCTGGTCCCTTCGCCCTGCTCCCAAAGAAGCCCCAGCCCAGACCTTGGTTTGCTCTACCCAGACGCTCAGAACTCTGACCATTTACTCACGCTTGTAAGCAGTTGCCTGGATAACATCTTGCGGTGGATATCTGCAGATGAGGCTGGTGCCCTCTAGGTTACCTGCAGGAGTTGAGAAGAAGCACTGCGGTCCTGATTACCTTGTCATGTCATTGATGGGGTGTGAGAATTAGTTCGGCCTCCTACTCTATATTCAATTGAACTGAGTTAATATCACTGGTGTTAAAAAAGACAGAGTAACAGGCATTAAATTAAAATCATGCACTTTTGCCAAGACCTCCACCCCTACCTAGGGATTTAGTTCCTTCTCTAGACCCAGAGATTAACCCTGTTTAGTAGGTTTTCTAAACTGAAAGGGTTCAGCCATTTCTGTCTCAGTGATTTCACTGGGTGCGGATGAGAACAGCACAAAACCCCAGGGAGGGCACTGGCTCTTCCGGGTGGTGTCTGGGTGCAGTGAGCTTGGGGCTGCCGAGTAACACCGGGTCTAAACTCTTTACCATTAGCTCATGGGCAGCTCTATTTCTGTCTGTCTCTCTTTTGGAGAGACATACACTTCATTTATTTATTAATAATTATTTTAGACATGGAAATATATTCCCAATATACATACACAAGGGCTGCTCTACTCTGCTCCTAACAGGGCCTTTTCCTTCCCTTCTGTTGTTCACTTTGCTCCTGCTCCTCGATGGTCTGCTTTGCGGTTCTGTCATTTCACAAGATCCTTCTACTCCTGAAAAAGGATGAGCAAAATTACGGTGTTGCTGCTACTTAGCATTCAGGAGACGCAGCACACACACACGAGTTACCAATCATGCCTACCAGATGGTGAGTGTATCTCATTTCATCAGAAAGTGAGCAGCAGCAAACATTCAATTTCATCACCAATACGATGTTTAAATTCACATCCATTTTCAATCTGACATCCTTAATGAGTTGGCAAAATAAGAATCAATATTTTATCCCTGTATTAATAGTTTGTAAGTTACAATAATGCAGACCTGAGATTTAAAAAATTGTCATTAACCAAATCTAACAACTTGCTGTTTTGACATACTCTGTATCTCTATTTTTTCAATACCCCAGAGTTCTGTATTCAGAATGGGCTAATGGAAATGGCATATGGTAGGAAGAATAAAAATCTAGCAGCTGATGTTAGTGTCTATATATATATATTTTAACACCACTGTTTAAGTTTAGAGGTTACCTTTCGTTAGTTTACAAGGAGAAGTTTAAGCTCAATGAGTTCTCCCTTACTGGACTGCATGATGAGGCAATCGAAGCCCCTGGGGTGGAGGAAGGTCCTGGTGCTACGACGGCAGAGCCAGGGAGCCCAGTCTCCTGAGTCCCAAGTCTAGAATTCTGCCTACCGAACAGTCCCTCAGTGTCTGAGTTTTTAACTGGTTATCAACCAACTGAATGGCAACCCTGGCTGGTTTAGTTTCTGTGTGCTTGAGAGTGAAGAGTGGTTGGTATGGGCTTAACTGTGTGCCCCCCAGTCCAGGGTGAAGCCCAAACTCCTAGGATCTCAGATCGTGACTGTATTTACCGAGATTTTACAGAGGTAATTAAGGTAAAAGTAAGGTCATATAAATGAGCCCTAATTCAATATGACTGATTTCCTTTTAAGAAGAGATTAGGACAGAGACAGCATCCGGAGGACACAGAAGAAGGTGGCCATCTGCAACCCAAGGAGAGGCCTTGGGAGAAACCAAACCTGCTGACACCTCCGCGTGGGGCTTTTAGCCTCCGGAATTGTGAGAAAATAAATTTCTGTGGTTTAAGCCACCCACTCTGTTACTTTGTCACGGCAGCCCCCGCAAACACAGTGGTCCAGATTGGAGGAAAATGTAGAAGTTACATTGTATTTTTCTCCATAATGGTGACACTGTTATTAATTAGTTTTAAGTAACAGAAATCAAGTTCAGCCAACTTAGCACACTGAGGAATTTATCCTAAGGATACAGCGGTGTCTAATGCAACCAGAGCAGAATGTTGTTGGCCTCAGAAATGCATTGGATTCAGGGTCTGGGGCACTGCCAAAATCTGTTTCACTGTGAATCTTGTTCAGTTTTTTTTTTTTAATCTGTCCCAATTTTGAATTCCTGGGGAAGAGATCATTGGCCCAGTTTGAGTCAGGGACTCACCGGTGGTTTAACAGTCACGCCCAGAAGAGGCAGAGTCACAGGGCACACAGTGGCCGATGGAGCCCCATGGATACGAAGGAGGCGTCCTCAGGAAAGGAGAACTCACCAGCTGTGGAATACGTCCTCTGTGGCGTGGAGGGTCTGCCCCACTCAGGCGCAGTTGGGAGACAGATACGTGTCCAGTGTGCTATAGCAGACTGGCTAATGTAGTAAGTTTGGCTGCACGTGGCAAAATCACAGCAAGAGCAGCCTGAGACCTCATCCAGACTGCAACTGCTTGCCCTCTTATGGCTGTTTCCCAACTGAGGATGACAGAGAAGGAAGAGAGGCCAAGAATGTGGACTACCAGCCTGTCAAAATGTGTACCCATCAGCTGGAAAAAGCTGACTGGTGATCAATTGGAATTCCATTATATAAATGCAGTGTGTTTATAACCCCAAAAATCATGTGCAATGAGACATAATGTGAAACCAGACTGGTCTGTGATTTTATAGGCATTTGGGAGCCCAAGTCACTTATTACTCCCTGACAACAGGGGAAAAGATTAAATAATGCTTATTGTTCTGGAGAAGGGACCGCTATAAAAAAATAAAGGAAGGACCAACTTTCCAATTAACCTAAATCAGATATAGTTACCAGCTTGAATTAGCTTGGGAATGGTGTGCTCACAGCTGGCGGGCAGCCTGGCTCTGCTCCTTACTTTACCCTCTTCTTCCACCTGGGCCCAGGCCCGCAGCCCCTGCCCGGGCTCAATCTCCTCCACAAGGCCTTCTCCGACTGACCACACAGCCCGGCCTGTTCTTTTTCTGACACTGTTTGGTGGACACCATGCACCCCCTGTAGACCAGACCTCCTGGTTAAGGCCTGTGGTGCCCGCCCTGCCTGGTTTCAGGAGCTGTAACCCCCCGTGGCTAAAGCTGAGTGAGAAACCTCCCAGAACTGGGAGGCCTAAGGAGACAAAACTTATTTCCCTGAACATGGGCACTGCCTGCTCTGCTATTCCCTTCAGCTTGATTGGATAGT
>JAPYXV010003913.1:0-11827 GCA_028533065.1 Trachops cirrhosus
TCCGTAAATGAATGGATCAAAAATTCATGGTACATTTGCACAATGGAATTCTATGCAGCTTAAAGAAAGAAGGAACTCATACCCTTTGCAACAGCATGGATGGGGCTGGAAAGCATTATGCTAAGCGAAATAAGCCAGGCAGTGAAAGACAAATACCATATGATTTCGCCTTTCACAGGAAACTAAACAACAAAACAAGGAACCAAGTAAAATATAATAAAAGACACTGAAATAGAGGACATGTAGTCAGGGCCCAGAGGGAAGAGGGGAGGGAATTTCAGGGGAGAAGGGAAGGGTTTACAGGAACAAATATAGAGGACACATGGACAAAACTAGGGGTGTTGGAAAGGGGAGGGAGGAGGGGAGGAATGGGTGGGTGGGCTGGAATGGGAATAAAGGATAGAAACTGTACTGAATAAACTAAAATGAAAAAATTAACAAAAAAAAGATATCAGCTGACAGTCTTATGGGAACTCTCCTGTAGGTTACTAACTTCTCTTTCTGCCTTTAAGATTATCTCTTTATCTTTAACTTTTGGCATTTTAATTATGATGTGTCTTGTTATAGGCCCCTTTGCATCCATCTTGTTTGGGACTCTCTGTGTTTCCTGGACTTGCGTGTCTATTCCCTTCATCAAATTAGGGAAGTTTTCTTTCATTTTTCATTATTTTTTCAAATATATTTTCAATTTCTTGCTCTTTCTCTTCTTCTGGCACCCCTATTCTGTGAATATTTGAACATTTGAAGTTGTCCCAGAGGCTGCTTACATTACCCTCTTTTTTTTTTTAATTTTTTTCTTCTTGTTATTCTGATTGGTTGTTTTTTGCTACCTTATGTTCCAAATCATTGATTTGATTCTTGGCTCTATCCACTCTACTGTTGTTTCCCTGTAAATTGTTCTTTATTTCAATTAGTGAATCATTTGTTTCTGACTGGATCTCTTTTTATGCTGCTTAGATCCTTAGTAAGTTCCTTGAGCATACTTTTTTTGTTGTTGTTACTGTTGTTTTAGATTTTATTTATTTATTTTTAAAGAGAGGGGAAAGGAGGGAGAGAGGGAAACATCAATGTGTGGTTGCCTCTTGCACACTCCTTTCTAGGGACCCAGCCTGCAACCCAGGTATGTACCCTGACTGGGAATCGAACCAGCAACCCTTTGGTTTGCAGGCCAGAGCTCAATCCACTAAGCCGCACCAGCCAGGGCCTCAGCATCCATATAGCCAGTATTTTGAACTCTGCATCTGATAGATTGCTTATCTCTATTTTGTTTAGTTCTTTTTCTGGAGTTTTGATCTGTTCTTTCATTTGGGCTATGTTTCTTTGTCTCCTCGTTTTGGCAGTCTCCCTGCATTTGTTTCTATGTATTAGGTAGAGCTGCTATGATTCCCTGTCTCGGTAGCATGGCCTAATATAATAGGTGTCCTATAGGATCCAGTGGCACAGCTTCCCCTATCACTCAAGCTGGATATTTCAGGTGTGTCCTTTTTGTGGGCTGAGTATACCTTCTTCTTGTACTTGAGACTTGATTTCTGTTAGCAGGTCAATTGGAGGGATTTACACAGGCCAGGCAGCTGCAAGGACTGGCTGTGAGTAATGACCATCAACCTCTACCCTCCATGGAGAATCAGCTGTGCAGAGGCAGAGTGGTGATGCTCTGACACGGTCTGCAGCTGTCCACTGGGTGTGCAGGCTATGGGGTTTCCCTGGTGGTGCAGGCCAAGGTAAGCCACTTTCTGGGTTCTTCCAGGGCCACCCAGCATGAGCTACAAAGAAATCCGTAGATGGCTGTTACTTGTGCTAGGCTTGGAGTATCCCAGGCAAAGCTAAGCGGTAAACCTAGCTTGCTGCTGGTAGTACTGTGCCTGGGGACATTTAGCAAGAGGTATGGGGGCTAGAGGTTCATTGAAGCTAGCTGTTGCTTGTTTGAAAGGATTTGGAAAGATTTGTAGTGTGAGCCAAGACAAGCCATTTATATGGAAAAGCCACTGTTAAAAAGCTTGGGTGGGCCTAAAAATTGGGTAGGGCAGAGCCTCAGGGAATCGCCAGAGCAGGGTAAACAGTGTTGACCAGGTTGATGAAGCCTCAGATATGGCACTGGTCTGCTAGCTCTGTGCCTCTGGGGGTTTGGAGGATGCTCAGAAAAGGAACAATGGCCTCTCCTTGTAGTTCTCTCTGGGAGAAAGCTCACCTCAGCTCTCAGCATGACACCAGACACTTCATTTCCTCCCTGTATGCCATTGGTGCCTTTCAAGCTGCTACTCTGGTGCTGGAGCTAAGAAAAAGTGAGTCTAAGTAAGTCCATGTACAGGCTCTTTAAGCGGAACTGCTTGGGAATCCAGAAGTTTCTTCCACTGACTCAATACCCTTTGGTTTTCACAGCCAGAAAGTATGGGGACTTATCTTCTTAGCACTGAAACCCTGGGCTAGGGGTACTGGTGTAAGGCCGGATCCCCCCACTCCCAAGATATCCCTCCCAATTTTTATCTACCACATGGGGTGTGGGACCAGCCCATTCTGCATCTGCACATCTCTGCCCCTCTTACCAGTCTGGATGGATGTGGTTTCTTTAATTCCATAGCTGCTGGACTTTCATTCAGTTTGATTTCTGATGGTTCTGAGTGATGGTTGTTCTATAGTTTAGTTGTAGTTTTGATATTGTTGTGCAAGGAGATGAGTCATGTTTGCCTACACCTCCATCTTAACTGGAAGTCAGGAGATATATTCTTTTGAAAATAGAATGTTTCCTTGGCTTTAGTCCAAAGGAACATAAGCAATGTGAAAGACTCTAAAGGTGAAGGGAATTGAGAAAGCTGAGAAAAGGATATAAAATGGAATGTATTGATGGATTTTATCCCTGGAAGTTTTTACTTTTGTGGCAGAGTGCAATGGAGAACTTTAATGCAGCAGAGACTTGAAGCTTTTGCAAAGGACCTAAGTCTTGATGAAATCATTCAAATTCAGATCTTGAACGTGAAATCATGGTAGGCCTTGGGGTCCTCAAAAACTTGTACTTGATGCTTTCCCAAAATGTTAGGATTTGAATGCCACAATGCAGAATGGCTCGTGTTTTTGTCCATTAATGACCCATGGATTTCTTTAAATGAAGTTCATGTTAGAGTCCATATCAGTTTCCACAAAACTGTCTGGGATCCAAGGCTCCAGAAGGATCACAGGAAGAGCTCTCCACCCATTGCAATACCCTCCATAACCCTGGATAGATATTTTCTAGCAATCCATTTAATTTTATTGATTTTTACTACATTTTTATGTTGTTTAGTTAGTGTTTCCCTAGAGATTACAATATATATTTTATCTTAATCTACTTCAGATTAATACTAAATTTTAGTAAAAATAGAAACTTTGCTCCAAGGTAGTTTTATGTCCTTCCTCCTTACTTGTATTATCATATATATATTACATCTATACATTATAAATTCCCAAACTACTGTAATAATAATTGGTTTATACATATTTGTGTTATTAAAAGATAGTAAAAGAACAAATGAATGAGAAAAATATATACACTCATGTGCTGCAAAACCATGTTTCAGTCAATGACAGACTATATATAAGACAGTAACCCCATAATATTTTAATAAGGTGAAAAATTTCTATCTAGTGACATCATAGCCACCATAACATTACAGTGCAATGCATTACTCACGTTTGTGGTGATTCTGCCATACATTGTTTATAAAGTCTATATCAGTGTATAGTAATGTCCTAGGCAGTCACATATCACCACTCACCACTCACTCAGTGACCCATCCAGAGCAATTTCTGGTCCTGCAAGTCCATTCATAGTAAATACCCTATCACAGTGTACCATTTTTAAATCTTTTATACTATATTTTATTGTACCATTTCTATGTTTAGATACATAATTGTTTACCATTGTGTTACAACTGTCTATAGTACTTAGTACAGTAACATGCTGAACAGGCTTGTAGCCTAGAAACAATAATTTATACCAAGTAACATAGGTATGTAATAGGCTATACCATCTAAATTTGTGTAAGTGTACATTAAGATGTTTGCAAAATGACAAAATTGCCTAATGACAAATTTCTCAGAATGTATCCCATTATTAAGTGATGCATGACTGTATTTATAGAGCCTTTCATATTAACTCACATATTTATCATTTCCTGTGTGCTTCATTTTTTCCAGTGGACTTAACTTCTTACTGCCTGGTTTTATTTTCTTTCACCCTGAAGAACTTCCTTTAGTGTGGGCACTAAAGGAAGTCTGCCCTTATAGGGCAGATCTGCCAGCAAAGAATTCTCTTAATCTTTATCTGGAAATGTCCTTATTTTGCCTTTATTTTTGAAGGATAGCTATTTGAATATAGAATTATTAGGTAACGGTTTCTACTTTTGTTTCATCACTTTGAATATGTCTTTCCACTTCTAGCCTCCATTGTTTCATATGAGAAGTCAGCTATGTGATGAGTCATTTTTCTCATGTTGCTTTCAATATTTGCTCCTTTTCTTTAACAGTTTTACTACAATTTGTTTAAGTATAGATCTCTTTGTATTTATCTTGGAATGTTTTCTGAGCTTTTCACATGCGAAGACTATATTTTTTCATCAAATTCAGGAAGTTTTTAGCTACTATTTTTTCAAGTAATTTTTCTGTCACTTTCTCTCTCATCTCCATCTAGAGTTTGCATGACACATATTGGTATGCTTAATGTTTCTTTAGCGGCCTCTGATAGGCGGTTCTTTTTTCTTCAATTGTTTTCTTCTGAGTTTCTCTAGTTTCTTCAGATTGAATAATTTCTGTATTTCTATCTTCAAGTTCACTTATTCTTTCTTCTGCCATGTCAAATCATCTGTGGAGACCCTGTGGTGAATTTTTTATTTCAGTTTTTGGACTTTAAATTCAATAATTTTGATTTTTACCCTGACTGGTGTAGCTTAGTTGGTTAGGCAGTGTCCTGCAAAGCAAGATATCACCAGTTTGATTCCAGTCAGAGCACATGACTGGGTTACAGGTTCAGTCTCTGGTCAGTGTGTGTACAAGAGGCAGCCAATTGATGTTTCTCTCTCACATTGATGTTTCTCTCCCTTTCTCTCTCCATCTCTTCCCATCTCTCTAAAAATTAATAAAGTCTTTTTAAAAATAATAATTTCCCCCTGGCTGGCATAGTGGATTGAGCATGGGCTGTGAACCAAAGCATCGCAGGTTCGATTCCCAGTCAGGGCACATGCCTGGGTTGTGGGCCAGGTCCCCAGTGGGGAGCACATGAGAGGCAACCACACATTGATGTTTCTCTCTCTCTCCTTCCCCTTCCCTTCCCCCCTCTAAAAATAAATAAATAAAATCTTTAATAATAATAATAATAATTTCCATTTTAAAAATATTTTGTATCTCACTGAGATTCTCTATTTGTTGATTTATTATTGTCATGCATCATTTAAATTCTTTAAACCTGTTTCCTTTAGTTATTTAAACATATTACAGAGTTTTTTTAAAAGTATTTGTCTGCTAAATACAAAATCTAGGACTACTCAGAGTGTTTCTATTGACTTTTTTCCTAAATATGAGTCACACTCTGCTGTTCCTTCATACAGCACATAACTTTTTTTGTTAAAAACTGGGCATTTTAGATAACATTGCAGAAACTCTAGATTCTTTATTACCCAATAAATACTCTAATGTGGTTATTATTATTAAATTGTTTGGCAAATTGCTTGGGATAACTCTGTCACCCCTACAGTGTGCATTCACTAATATTACTGCTTATATTTGTTTTTGTTTTTTTTTCTCTTATTTTTAAACCTGACTTCCTACAGGTTGCTGTGTAACTTACTGATTGGCCAATGACTGAACAGATATTGTTTTCAAATCTTGAGCCAGTAAATCTTCCATTCTGTACCAATAGATCATGTGTGGAGTAGGGAAATTCTGTCAAAGTTTAAGCTGACTTCAACTTTTCCCTGAATTTTATTTTCCATTGAGCCCTTCACATCACGTGTGCACATGACAACAATCTTAGGGTTGTCAGAGTGTGCAGTCATTGTGAGCCCTCTCTGGCCTCCAGTTCACATACTTGTCACCTAAGTCAGAAACATGTTTTCCCCCAAAAATGACTAAATCCTCAGATGGAGCATTGTTTCTCCCTCATTTACCTGATGCCAATATTGGCCATTTCATTGACAATGCCTCTGGGTATGGGCATCTCTCACCACTCAGACTTTAATGAGCCACTTTTGACTTTGTCAGAAAAGTTAGCAAAGTACCCATGATGTGCCCCATCCTGTCAGAGACTCTGTGATGACTGAGTTGGGGGAAGTGAGATAGAAGCACCCCTAGGCAAGAACACCAGGCTCCCACTATTCTTACCAAATGCACAGCAGTTTTTCAAGCTTAAGTGCTTTATAGACTGTTGCATGCCTTTGGTCAATTTCCAGAGAATGGAAATGGTTGCCTTGTGAAGTTTGTCTAGATTTATAGTTGCACTTGTGGAAGATGATTTGCTGACCTTATCACTCAGACATAACTAGAAGTCCTGTCTACTTATTTATTTCATTTGTTATCTGTCTCCCCTGTCCAATTAAGATATAAGCTCTATCCTGAAGTCTTTATTTACACTATTCCTTTGCTCACTATTCAAGCACTACTTAGAGGGGAAGGGCAAAGGTTAATGTTAGAGCTGTTTTCACAGTGCCTTGCTGAGTGAGTGAATGAATGAACAAATGAACAGCATGGAGAGAGGACTAATTGGAGGTCTGGTGGCCTTCCTGAGGACCTGAGTCAATAAGAATATAGAGGGGACAACAGGTTCAAGAGATATTAGGGAGAAAAAATGAGCAGTGCTTGTAGTGCTGCAGAATGGTAGGTTTGGTGATACAGAGTAGTCTTACAGAAACCAGGCCCTTCATCACAGAGATAAACACACACATACCTGGCCCAGGTATCAGAGAAAATGAAGGAAACTCCATGGGAAGCTGGGGCAATGGCAGGCCCAGCTGCTGCTTCACACCAATGAGGTGAATCAGCAGATCAACAACAATGTGTGTGTGCTGCAAAATGTCCACTGCTGCCCCTCCATCTCCCAAACCTCCCAATGATCTCCCTGTGGCCCATCCTAAAGGGAATCCTGGGAAGTATTATTCAGCCTAGCCAAGTTGCATCATGAAGGCGTTGCAGGTCCATATTCTTTAGCTTTGGTTATGGGAAGCTGTGAGGCCATTCTAAGATTCCAGCAGAATGGCTCTGGGAGGAGTGACTGATGGGTAGAGGAAGAAGAAGCTAGGACAGGCAGACCCACAAGTTAAGAGGCCATTTCAACAGTCCAGGGAAGGGCTGATGAGAAACTGGGCCAAAATAGCGGTGGTAGAAACAGAACAGTCCAAGAAAGTGGGACACACAGAGGTTGGTGGCTGGCTGCATGTGGATGGGGCAAGATGAAGAAAGTCAAAGCTCAGCCTTCTGGCTTGAGAAGCTGGGAAACAGAAGTAGATTGCTGGGAATGGGGTATAGAAGGAGGGACAGGTTTGGAGAAAACTGCTTAGTGCCATTCCTGACCAACCCTTCCAGCATGCTCATTCTCTCACTATTTCATCTTACCAATTCCAACACCACCCATTCATTTATCCATCTATCCATCAATCCTTCCATATACCATGTGTTCTCTGTGGACTACTCTGAGCAGTAGTTCTGTGAGTGAAGAGTGATGCCCACTGCCCAGCGTTGCACAAGCCATAATCCATGACACCTGCCCCTGACTCAACACCATAGATATTGTCTCTGTCTGCAGCTTCAGAACTTTTGGGTGCCCAGGGCAGGGGATTGGGAAATCTATTATAGAGGTACAGCAGTGGGAGTGGGGGCCATGAGAGGCAGAGAAGATCAGAAACATGATTTAGTATCCAACTTCATGGTGGACACAGAGGCGTCCCTGACTCCAAGGGCCCCCAAGGGAGCTAGAATTCTTTATTGCAGTGAGGAGGGAGGGCAGGTGTGTTAATCTGCTCTGGCTGCCATAACAAAGTACCACTGTGGGACTTAAACAACAGAAATTTATTTACTTATAATTTTGAAAGCTAGAAATCTGAGATCAAGGTATTGGCAAAGTTTTTTCTTCAGATTCTTTTCTTTGGCTTGTAGATGGCTGTCTTCTCACATTGTCTTTCTTCTGTGTGTGTATGTGTGTATGTGTCCTAATCTCCTCTTATTATAAGGACACCAGTCATGATGAATTTATACCCACCCTAATGACTTCACTTTAACTTACCTCTTTCAAGAATCCATGACTAAATACAGTCACATTCTGAGGTCCTGGTGGTTAGGGCTTCAACATATGAATTTTCAGGGGGGACACCATTGAGCCTTTAATTTGGGGAGAGCCCACTTGCCTTCCTGGGTTCCAAGCTGTGGGCCCTGAGGCATCTGTGCCTTAGGAAAAAGTAGGTAAAGGACAGACTGGGCAAAGCCCCCAACCAGGGTCTAGACAGAAGCTCTGCTAGACACTCTGATCTCCTGGAGTCAAGCTGAAGCCCACACTTATCCACCACCAATGAATAAACCAAATAGGGGCTGAGTCAGTGGCTTTCCTTAGTGAACCATTTTCTTATGATGATTTCTGTTCCTGCCTATCTGGGAGAAGTGACTTGGCCCTGAGAGTCATTGTGAAATGGCCAACTGCAGTGAGGGCTCATAGTCCTCTGCACTCTGCAGCTCTTCCCTCCACCCAACCCCCCACCCACCCACCCATGCAGACTCATGTAGTGCTGTCCCAGCTCTGTGTGGCTGAGGGGCTCTCCCTATTAGGCAGATAAGGAAGTTGAGATTTCAGGAAGTTCATTAACTCTCAAGGGAAAATAGCTAGTGATCAGCAGAAGCAGGACTCAGCCCAGAGCTAGGCCTATCCATCTCTACTGCTCATTTGTAGCTGTACCTCTGCCTTTAGGGACACTGACCACATCCCTTGGCCATCTCTATCAACTCCTCCACCCAGATCTGGAATGTATCCATTAGGTTCCCCACAGTATGACTGGGTTAGTTGTATAAAATGGCCTCTCTCAATATGTTAAATGACTGGCAGGTAAGGCCACCAACCAGTTAACTCCAGAGACATGAGTGAAAGGAAGCCGCATCCTAGTGCATGGGAGGAAGGTGTGGATGAAAATGGGGACATAGATGTCCATGGCGTTGACTTTCAGATACCTGCCCTAAACACTGTCCAAGAGTCAGGGCATCCGAGACCAGCTCAGCTCAGTGTTCAGTCAAGAAATGGCCCCCTCTTTTCTGCCCAAACCTCTGCTCTCTCCTCTCAGCCCCATGGCATGATCTAGTCCCTGTTAACTTTGGAGTACATAGGGAAAGTCAACTTGCCCACACTTCCACTGACATCATTTTGCCAGTTCTGAGAAGGTAAAAACAGTCTTTAGAGAAAGACAGGCCTGGGTGTAGATCTTAGTTCCACTGCTTACTTAGTCCCGGTCTTATTCAAGTGATGTAATATCTCCACTTGTATTCTTCACTATAAAAGGAAGATCACAATAAGCCATATCTCACAGGACTATTATGAGGATTACATATCTAATAAAAATCAGAATTCAAGGAAGGGGACTGGGTAATTCCTGAGTGAACAGAAATTGACTTCCACACCAACCATGGATCCTATTGTTAATCTCTGGCTGTGAACTTTGCTTTTGGGAATTTTTTGAAGAAAAAGTAGAATGATGGCTCTGTTCCTAATGGAGCCTCTGTGTAGGGACACAGGGACCCTATACTTGAAGCCAGTGTCCACAGAATGCAAACCCAAGACCAGCCAACTGAGGGTCCCAGGGGAAGGTGGACTGTTGTGGAGATGAGAACTAGTGGAATAATTAAAGTTGGTCAAGTATGGAAAGTTGATTCAGTGTTTCCCTAATGAACATTTATTTAGTCATTTAGCATGCATTTGTTGTTCCAGGTGCCATTCTAGGCACTGGGGGTGTAGCAGATAACAAAAAACTGGAGTCACATTCACCTCTTGTGAACATCTGTCCAATGAAGTCATCTAAAGGAAACTGTTCTCCGAAAGTCCATGTGTGTCATGGTCTCTGGGATTAAATCAGGATCTTCCAGGGGTAGCGGGCAGAGGGGCAGTAGGGGTTATTTGATAAAGAATAGTCATTATGCAGAAGTCATTAAAAAGTCCTCAGCTTCTGGATCCATCTTTTATTTATAAAAAGCTTAGAAATTGTCATTTCCAACCCTACAACAAGGGAAAAGCTAAGCAAACTGACTTTTCTTAGACCAATCAGAGAATTGAGGTCACAGGGCAAACTACCACCCCAAATCTAGAGACAAAGAAATTCAGAAAATAACAACCAGGACTGGCTTGCCTGAAGCAGAAGTCATTGGAGCCATAACCTGGTAACAGTCAAATGGTAAACTGACTACCTGCTGGAGGCTGAGTGTTGATTAGCTTGAGTGGAAGAAACTCCTGGGGCCAAGTATTAGTAGGGAGCCACATACTTTCATAGGTTTTTCCCTCCAAGAATTCCACCAGATTCTCAAGATGAAGAATCAAGAAAAATCCCATGTGTTTTGGGCACGGGGAAGGGAAAAGTAACAATTTTGAAATAGGATCAGAGCCTTCTCTGTAACAAGTCCTGCTCTCCGAGTAAAAGTTTCCAGAGGCTTAGCTACCTGGTGGAAAGGCAGTTAGCCTCTGGCACCTACAGATAAAATAAACTTTGAACACAGAACAGCTACCAGCCAAATTAGCATGAAATCTCAAATTGATATTACTTGCCTCAGTTTCTATGTATGGCTTCCAACAAAAATTACAAAACATGCTAAATGTCAAGAAAAGCACAACCTGAAGAGGTAAACTGAGCATTAGACAGTTCCATATATGAGGTCTGTCCAGAAGGTACCCAGCCATGTAATATGAAAAATAGAGACATTTACTGAGAAGATACAAGAAACATTGTACACAAGACAATGATGCCTCAGTTCCCTTTAAAATAGGCACCTTGGGATTTCACATAGTTCTCCCAAATGCTATCAGCTTCTCCATCATATTTTCTTGAATCTCATTGATGGTCTGAAATCTCTTCCCTTTCAAAGGTGATTTTAGTTTTGAGAAAATCCAGAACTCATGGGGTGCCAAATCTGGGCTATAAGGTGGCTGAGTCACCTGGGTGATTTGATGTTTCACCAGAAAACTCTGCACGAGATGTGATGCATGAGCAGGTGCATTGTTGTGATGAAGCTGCCAATCACTAGTTGCCCATAGCTGTAGTCCTCTGAATCATCTTAATAGTTTTTGCAGAGGAATTTTCAAGATTAATGCAAAATTTGATGTAGATTCATTGCTCTACTCACTCAGTCATTTTGAATGTGATGGCCACACAATACACATGCTCACTCAACAGTGTCCACAGCCCCCACTGACTAGTACAGTGAGGTTGTCATTGTTCACACATGCACATTCCAGTCCACTCTCCTTGGCTGCCAAGTTATAAGTGTCATACAAACCATTCTCAATTTAGTAAAAATGGATGGACTTTGTCTGAACAGACCTCATATAAGAAGTTTAGAAGTCACTTCTCGGGAGAAGTGAGCGCCCCTCGGGACCCAGAGACTGCGCACCCGTGGACCCAGAAAAGCCCAGGCACTCCCCGGGACCTGTGAGGCCCAGGCCCCGCAGGTAGGAGAAGTGAGCGCCCCTCAAGACCCAGAGACTGCGCACCCGCGCACCCACACCCGTGAACCCGAAAAAGCCCAGGCACTCCCCGGAACCTGTGAGGCCCAGGCCCCGCAGGTAGGAGAAGTGAGCGCCCCTCAGGACCCAGAGACTGCGCACCCGTGAACCCGGAAAAGC
>JAPYXV010003914.1:0-11826 GCA_028533065.1 Trachops cirrhosus
CCCTCCCCTCTGGTCACTGTCAGTTTGTTCTTTATTTACATGTCTCTGGTTCTATTTTGCTCATTTAAATGCAATATATTTTTTATCATTATGCACATGTTTATCCTTTTATGTGTTTTTCATTCTATTCTGTATTTTTTGTTTTTTCCATCTGGTATAATTTTGTTTTCTCCCTCAAGCACCTCACTGAACATTTCTTTTAGGTTAAGTTTATTCATGAAAACTTTTCTCACTTTTTTAATCTGACAATGTCTTTATATAATTTGCATTTTCAAAAAGTGTTTTCACTAGACATGCAAGTCAAGGGCAGCAAGTATTTTATTTATTTTTACAAGTACTTCATTTATTTTCATCATTTTTTTTGAGAAATCATTTGTCAAGTCAAATTATTGTCCCTTTGAAAATAATGTACCCTTTGAGTGTTCAAGGTGTTTTTAAGATTTTGGTTTTCTCTTTGGTTTTTGCCAGTGTAATGTTGATATGATGTGTGGCTTTTACTGAATTTTATTGGGTTTTCAAAAATTCTTGCATCTAGGTTTCATCAGTTTTCAAAAATTCCAGACATTTTTTCTTCAGATATTATTCTTGCCTCATTCTCTCTTATCTCCTTATGGATCTGATATGTTAGAAATTTTTAATATGTCAAATATGCATATTATATCTTTGTCTACATACCATATATTGCTGTGTATAATGTACACTTTTTGCCCACTTTTTCAGGGGAAAATAAGGATGCACATTATACACAGGTAGTACCTGAAATACCTTTATCTGATCTTGCATTCTGCAATTATCTGTTACATGAAATTTCTTGTACCATAATATGTTCAAAAATAAATGCTAAAATTACTTTATAATACAAAAAAAAACCCAAATATCTAGCCCTGCCTGGTGTGGCTCAGTGGATTGAGCACCGGCCTGCAAACCAAAGAATCAGTGGTTCAATTCCCAGTCAGGGTACATGCCTGGGTTGCAGGCCAAGTCCCCAGTAGGGGACTTTCAGGAAGCAACCACACATTGAAGTTTCTCTACCTCGCTTTCTCCCTCCTTCCCCCTCTCTCTAAAAATAAATAAATAACATCTTTAAAATAAACTTCTTGAAAAAATGTATCTAAATATAAATAAATAAATAGTTGAGCTAAAAAATCAAAATGAAAGATTTATTTCCTGAAAATTTGGGGCCAAAAATATGGGTGCACATTATACATGGGAGTACATTATGTACTGCAAAATGTGGTATTATCATTTTTATTCTTTCACTCTATATGATTTTTAACTTTCATAAAACTACTTTTATTATTTTATTAAGCAACAAAGAATTGTATATGTGTTTTTTTATTGACTTTATTGAGGTGACATAGGTTCAGAAAACCATACAGGTTTCAAGTGTACAAGTCAACAAAACATCTGCACACTGCATCTTGTGTCAATTATTCCAAGCAAAGTCTGTTTCCCTATTCTACCACCTTGCCCACCTTCATCTATTCTCCACTTCCCATTCCCTGTTGCTATCACCACTCTGTTTTCTGTATCTATGTGGTATATGTTTTTATTTACTTAATCCCTTTGCCTTCTTTCAACCAGTCCCCCTCTCTCCCCTTCATCTCTGACAGTTGTCAGTCTGTTGCATGGATCCATCCATGTCTCTGTTTCTATTTTGTTCATCAGTTTATTTCATTCACTAGATCCCACATATGAGTGAGATAACATGGCATTTGTCTTTCTCTGACTGGTTTATTTCACTTAGGATAATAAACTCCAGGTCCATCCATGCTGTCAAAAAGGTAACATTTTTTACAGCCAAATTGTATTCCATTTTGTAAAACCATAGCTTTTGTATCCACTCATCTACTGATGGGCACTTGAGCTGTTTCCAGATCTTGGCTATTGTAAATAACACTGCAGTGAACATAAGGATGCATACATATTTTGAATTAGTGTTTTGCATTTCTTCAGATAAATCTCCAGACGTAGAATCACTGAGTCACAAGGCAGTTATACTTTAAATTCTTTTAGGAAATCCCATACTGTTTTCTGTAGTGGCTCCACCAGTGTGCATTACTACCAACAGTGCAAAAGGGTTCCCTTTTCTCTACATCCTCTCTAATGCTTGCTGTTTGTTGATTTATTTATGATAGCCATTCTGACAGATGTGAGGTGATCTCACATTATAGTTTTAACTTGCATCTCTTTGATAATTTAGTGGCTTTGAGAACCTTTTCATATGTCTATTGGCCATCTGTATATCCTCCTTGGAGAAGTGTCTATACAGGTCCTTGGCCCATTTTTAAAAAATATTTTATTATTTATTTTTATAGAGAAGGGAAGGAAAGGAGAGAGAGAGAAACATCAATGTGCGGCTACCTCTCATGTACCCCCCCCCACTGGGGACCTGGTCTGCAACCCAGGCACGTGCCCTGGCTGGGAATTGAACCAGTGACCGTTTGATTCACAGGCCCGTGCTCAATGCACTGAGCTATACCAGCCAGGGCCCTTTGCCCATTTTTTAATTGGGTTGTTTGTCTTCCTGGTGTTGAGTTATATAAGTTCTTTACATATATTTGAAATCAATCTCTTATCAGGTGTATCATTGGCAAATGTATTTTCCCATTCTGTGGGTTCTCTTTTCATTTTGTGGGTTCTCATTTCTTTTCCTGTGGAAAAGCTTTTTAATTTGATGTGGTTCCATTTGTTTATATACATTTTTGGTTTCCCATGCCCAAGGAGATACATTGGCAATAATGTTGCTACAAGAGATGTTTGAGATTTTACTGCCTATGTTTTCTTCTATGATTTTTCATGTTTCGTGACTTATTTTATATCTTTTATCCATTTTCAGTTGATTCTTGTGTGCAGTGTAAGTTGCTAGTCTAGTTTTATTATTTTGCATGTGCCCATCCAATTTTTCCAACACCATTAATTGAACAGTGGGTCTGTACTCCATAGTATGCTCTTGCCTCCTTTGTCAAATATTAATTGACCATGAGGGCATGAGTTTATTTCTGAGCTCTCTATTCTGTTCTATTTATCTACATATATATGTTCTTATGACGGTACAAGACTGTTTTGATTACAATGATCTTGTAATATAGTTTGACATTAGGTAGTGTGGTTCCTCCAACTTTGTTCTTTTTTCTCAAGATTGCTGTTGCTATTTGGGGCCTTTTGTGGTTCCATATAAATTTTTGGAATATTTGTTCTAGATCTATGAACTATGCCATTGGTATATTAATAGTAATTGCATTGAAATCATGGAATGCTTTGGGTAATATGTACATTTCAATGATGATAATTCTTCCATTCCATGAACACAGTATACGCTTCTACTAATTTTATCTTCATCAAATTCTTTCTTTAATGTTCTATAATTTTCTGAGTATAGGTCTTTTACCTCCTTGGTTAAATTTATTCCTAAGAACATTAAATTTTTTCCACAGTAGTAAATGGATTGTTTTTTTTATCATACTTTTAATTTTCTTTGTTTTTATTGATGTTCAAGTACAGTTGTGTCCATTTTCCCCCCACCATGCCCTCCTTCCTACCCACCCCCACCTCCCACCTTCCATCCTATCCACCTTTGACTTTGTCCACATGTCCTTCATACATGTTCCTTGACGAACCAAGTTCATTTTTGTATAAAAATGCCAAAAGTTTCTGAATATTAATTTTATATCCTGCTGCTTTGCTGAATTCATTTATTAGATCTAGTAGTTTTTGGTGGAGTTTTTATGGTTTCCTATGTACAATATCATGTCTTCTACAAATAATGGTGGTTTTACTACTTCCTTTTCAATTTGGATGCCTTGTATTTCTTCTTTTTGTCTGGGTGCTGTGGTTAACACTCTAGTACTATGTTAAATAAAAGAGGTGAAAGCAGTCATTCTTGTTTTGTTCCTGCTCTTAAGGGAAATGCTTTTAGTTTTTACTCAGTGAATATGATGTTGTCTATAGGATTGTCATATATGACCTTCATTATGTTGTGTATGAACGCTGTATTCCCACTTTGCTGAGAGTTTTTACATTAATCAGTGCTGAATTTTATCAAAGCCTTTTTCTGCATCTGTTGATATGATCATGTGATTTGTATCCTTTATTTTTTAAGTACAGTATCATGTTTATACATTTACAAATACTGTACCCACCTTGCATTCCATGAATAAATCCCACTTGATCATGATATTTGTACACTCTTTTCAGTGTGTTAATGGATCCAGTTTCCTAAAATTTTGTTGAGGATTTTAGCATCTATTTTCATCAGAATTACTGGCCTGTAATTTTTTTTATTTTGCAGTGTCTTTACCTCATTTTGGAATTAAGATAATTCTGACCTTGTAAAATGAGACTGGAAGTCTTCATTCTTCTTCAATTTTTTAAAATAGTTCAAGAAAAGTTGGTGTTAGTTCTTTTTTGAATGTTGAGTAAAGTTTGCCTGTGAAACCATCCAGTCCAGGAATTTTGTACTGGAAGTTTTTTTTTATTATTATTATTACCACTTTAATTTCAATAGCTGTAACCAGTCTCTTCATGTTTTCTGATTCTACGTGATTCAATTTTGGAAGATTGTATGTTTCTAGGAATTTATCCATTTCACCCAGGATGTCCAATTTGTTGACATGGAGTTTCTCATAGTATTTTCTTACAATCTTTCTTATTTCTGTGGTATCAAGTGGTACTTCTCTTTTGTTTCTGATTTTATGTATTTGGGTCTTCTATATTTCTTTATGAGTCTGGTAAAAAGTTTATCAATCTTATTTTCTCAAAGAACGAGTTCTTGGTTTAATTGATCATTTCTATTGTTTTAATTCTCTATGTTATTTATTTCCACTCTGATCTTCATTATCTCCTTCCTTCTACATGCTTGAGGCTTTATATGTTGTTCTTTTTCTAGTTCATTGAGTTGTAGATTTAGATTGTTTACTTGAGATTTTTCTTGTCTCTTGAAGTAAGCCTGTAATGTTATTAATTTCCCACTTAAGATTACTTTCCCTGCATCCCATAATTTTTGTTGTTATTTATTCATTTTCATTTGTTTCCTGCTAGCTTTTTTTTCTTTGATCTCATTGTTAACCCATTCATTATTTAATAACATGTTTTTGGCCTCCACATGTTTGGATGTTTTTCATTGTTTTATTGTAGTTGGTTTCTAGCTTGTTATTGATGTGGTCAGAGAAGATATTTGATATGGTTGCAATCTTCTTGAATTTATTAACAATTATTTTGTGTCTTAATATGTGGTCTATTTTGGGGAATGTTCCTTGTGCCCTTGAGAAGAATGTATATTCTACTACTTTGGGATGAAATGTTTTATTTATATTTATATTTATATCTATATATCTATATCTATATCTATATTTATATATAAATTAAATCCATCTGATCCAGTGTATCCTTTAAGGTCATTGTTGCTTTGTCAAATTTTTATCTGGAAAATCTATCCATTGATGTCAGTGGGGTATTAAAATCCCCTATTATGACTATATTGCTGTCAATTTTTCTCTTAAAGGTCCACCAAGATTTTCTTTATATATTTGAGTGCATATATGTTTACAAGGGTTATAACTTCCTGTTTGACCAATCCCTTATGTACTGACCTTCTTTGTGTCTTGTTATGGCTTTTGTTTTGAGGTCTATTTCATCATATATAAGTTTTTCTACCCCAGCTTTTCTTTAAGTTTCAATTCACATGAAATATCCTTTTTACATTTAATCTGTATGCATCTTTTGTTCTGAGGTTGAGATGGCATATTTTACAGAACTAGAACTATTCCAAAAATTTATATGGAACCACAAAAGATCTTGAATTGCCATAGCAACCTTAAGAAAGAAAAACAAAGTTAAAGAAACCATGCTACCTGATGTCAAGCTATACTATAAGACTATACTAATCAAAATAGTATGATACTGGCATAAAAACAGGCATATCAATCAATGGAACAGAATAGAAAACCCAGAAATAAACCCATGCCTTTATAGTCAATTAATATTTGACAAAGGAGGCAAAAACATATAGTGGGGTAAAGATCGTCTATATAACAACTGATGTTAGGAATATTGGACAAATGCATACAAAAAAAATGTAACCAGACCACTTTCTTACACCATACACAAGAATAAATTCAAAATAGATTAAAGACTTATATGTAAATGTTAGACTTGAAACCATAAAAACCCTAAGAGGAAACATAGGCAGTAAAATCTCAGATATTTTTTGTAGTGACACTTTTTCTGATATATCTTCTTGGCTAGGGAAACAAAAGGAAAAATAAACAAATGGGACTACAAGAAACTAAAAATTTTTGCATAGCAAAGGAAACCATCTATAAAATGAAGACCACTCATTTAATGGAAGAACATATTTGCCAATGATACATCTGACAAGGGGCTAAGATGCAAAATTTATAAAGAACTTACAAAACTCAATACCAAGAAACAAAAAATTCAATTAAAAAATGGCAAGAATCTCAATAGATTCTTCTCCAAAGAGAAGATACAGATGGTCAACAGGCATACGAAAAGACGGTCATCATCACTTATCATCAGATAAATGCAAATTGAAACCACAGTGAGATATCACTTCACACATCTCAGAATGGCTATCATCAGTAAATCAACAAACAACAAATGCTGATGAGATTGTGGAGAAAAAGGAACCCTAGTGCACTTTTAGTGGGAATGCAGATTGGTCCAGCCACTGTGCACAGAAATACAAATTTAACTCAAAAAATTAAACATGGAACTGCCTTATGACTCAGTGAGTACACTTCTGGGAATTTATCTGAAGAAACATCGAAGACTAATTTGAAAGAATATATGCATCCATGTGTTCATTGCAGTATTATTTACAATAGCCAAGATTTGGAAGCAGCCCAAGTGTCCTTTAGTGGATGAGTGGATAATAAAGCTGCAGTACATTTACATAATGGAATACTACTTGGCCGTAAAATAGGAATCCTTACCATTTGAGACAGCATGGATGGACCCAGAGAAAGGTCTGTCCTTTCACTTCATTATACTAAGTGAAATAAATCAGTCAGAGAAAGGCAAATACCATATGATTTCACTCATATTTAGAATCAAATGAACAAAATGAATGCACAAGCAAAATAGAGACAGACTCAAAGATAGAGAGCAGGAAGACAGCTTTCAGGAAAGACTGGGTGGTTTGTGAAGGGACTGAGCAAAAAGAATAAAGATAAAAAACTCTTGGTCATAGACAACATTATGGTGATTGCTGTGGGGAGGTCAGGTTGGGGGAGGTGGAGGAAATTGTAAGGTGGATAAATGGTGATGGATGGAGACTTGACTTGAGGAAGTGAACACACAATACAGTATACTGATGATGTGTAGTAGAATTGTGCACCTGAAACCTGTATAATTTTGCAAACAAGGGTCACTCCAATAAATTCAATAAAAAAGAAAAAATAAATGGTATATATATATAGATATATAGATATAGATATTAGATATATAGATATAGATATAGATATAGATATAGATATAGATGATATAGATATCTGTCCAACCACTGTTAATATAACAAGAATGGTTTGCATGACATCCCTGTAATCTGGCAGCCAAGGAGAGTGGACTGGAATGCATACAAGTGAACAATGATGACTTCAGTGTACAAGTCAGTGGGGGCAGTAGATGCCATTGAGTGAGCATGTGTACTATGTGGCTGTCTTGTGGAAGATGACCAAGTGAGTAGAGCAACAAATCTGCATCAAAATTTGCATTTAGCTTGAACATTCCTCCACAGAAACTGTTCAGATGATTCAAGAGGCTGAAGCTAGGCAACTGGTGATCATCAGCTTCATCATGACAACATACCTGCTCATGCATTATGTATCGTGCAGAGTTTTTTTTGGGAAACATCAAATTACCCATGTGACTCAGCCCCCATTATGGCCAAGATTGGGTGCCCTGTGCCTTCTGGCTTTTCCCAAAGCTAAAATCACCTTTGAAAGGGAAGAGATTTCAGACTGTCAATGAGATTCAGGAAAATACAACAGCGCAGCTGATGGTTATTAGGAGAAATGTGTTTGGTCCCAAGGTGCCTACTTTGAAGGGTACTGAGGAATCATTGTCCTATGTACAATGTTTCTTCTATCTTTTTCAGTTAAATGTCTCTCTTTTTCATATTACATGGATGGATATTTTCTAGACAGACCTCATATATCTGAGATATTTTCAGATAATTATGATAACATAATTATTATTATAATTCAAGAGTATGGATTTACTGTAATTCATATACCTATTCTTTTATGAGTTGATACTTAGATTGTTCTTATTTTTGGTTATCATGAATAATATTGCAGCAAAAATATATACATTTGTTTTCATTTAGTGTATGTATAGTGTTAATTTCAGGCAGTGGATTTTTTTTGGTCAATCATTTTATATTTTTGTATATGTTGCTAAATTTCACTCTAAAAACATCATATTAGATTACACTTTTACCTGTTTTAGAATTCCTATTCCCCATAACTTCAACAATACTTGCTTTATTAAATTTAAGAAAATTTTAATATGTATAGAATTTAATTTTAAATGTGACTAAAAGTTTGGTGATATTCTTTCTTATCTTTCCACAATAAAGATATTTGTTGGACCTTATTTATTTGACTTTTTGAATCTTATTATGAATTAGTTTGAAAAATCATTAGATTATATTTCATGTTTGCACATAGATTTTAATCATTCTTCTAAAATTTTTTTTGTGTCTAAGCTCCTAATAGATTCTTTATTATGCTCTTGGGTTTCTTGATACATCATTTTATCATGGTGTGCATCCTTCAGTGCTAATATTTGGTTGCTCAATATTTGATGTTTTATTCTGAGAATTTCTAAAACTAACACTTTTTAAAATTTGTATAATGTTCCCTTGAGATATAAGTATTTTTTCCATGAAAAATGGTTTTCTGTGGACAACTTTATTTGAGGAATATTGGGTTAAACAACACAAATCTACCCACTTGCTTTCAGGCCTTTTAAAGTAGTCATATGCATTGGAAATCTCCAAGATATGTATATAGTATGTAGCATTTATAAAACATTCTTCTCTAGGAAGAACCATCTTTTTTAAAAAAGAGAAACTCATTAGATTAGTATTATATGAAATATAGTTGAGAAAATGCTGTCTAACAATTGTGTTGTATGTGGAGTAATTCTGTACACATTACAAATGCTGAGTGGCCGAAGAGGCATAGTGTATATAATGGGCATCTATTTTTAGAGGACATGTCTCCAGATGAAAATTTTTAGATAGGCTAATGGTAATTGGCCATGTATAAATATGAACTTATATCAATCATGTGACTACAAATAATTTGAAATGGCTTATTATACTTTAAAAGGGTTGCTGTCTAAATTTTTCATATATGAATAACAATTCATATTTATTGAATGGTTTCCCTATGTGATGTTTCTCAAATATTCAGCCAGTGTACAATTATATTTCAACTCATCTCAAAACCCAGAGAAAGAAAATCAATATTGAATTGCTATCTGCTATAACTTAGCTAAGAATATTTTCAGTGTAATTGATAGGAAGATAGTGATTTTACTTTTGGTAAATCATACTTTATTTGCCAACCATTGCGAAATTGTGAGAATAGGAAATAGCTATAATTATAATGAAAATATTCAAGAGAACATCAGTAGTTTTTCCTTTAATACTCTAAGCTCCTAAGCATATTTAGATTGGATCTTATCATAAGGCAAAATTTAAGAAAGATTAAGACAGTTTAAAACCAAATGGTTATCTTTAAACACATTTAATAGTATTTTACAAAATATTAACGAACTTAATCATATGTTCACTTACCTGCAATAATATTTCATATTATGTCATTTTCATTTTAATAAAAGAATTTGGATGATCCTTTAATGGTGTGAAATCTGAAAATCTGGAATAGGTATGTTTTTTTTCAATTTTTGTTTCCTCCTGTGTAAACTTTTTCACTCTTCCTGCTGATCCATTTATGCAAATATAATATATTTGGTTTTGTCCAGATAAGAATACTTCCATTGTCTGAATATTTGCGTCCCCACAAAATTCAGATGTAATCCTAACCCTCAAGGTCTTAGGAGGTAATTATGTCATAAGGTCATAGCTTTCATGAATGTGGTTAGTGCCCTTCTAAAAGAAGGTCCAGAGAGATTCCCTAGCCCCTTCTGCCATGTAAGGATACAGCCAAAGGTGCCCTCATCTAAGAACCAGGAAGTTTTCCCCACCAGACATTGAATTTGCCAGTTCCTTGATCTTAGATTTCCAGCTTCTACAACTGTGAGAAATAAATGTTTACTGTTTATAAGTCCCCCCACTTTATGGTATCTTTGTTACAGCAGCCCAAACAGACTAAGGCAGAAAATTGGTACTTAGAGTGGAGTACTCCTGTAACAAATACTTAAAAATGTGGAAGCAGCATTGGAACTGTGTAATGGCTAGAGCTTGGGAGAGTTTTGAAGTACATGCTAAAAAAAAAGCCTACATTGCTTGAAGGAACTGTTAAGGGTGATTCTGGTGAGAGCTCAAGGAGAGGAGGAGAGTGGTAGAGAAAACCCCAGTCTTAGAGAATACAAAGTAGTTGTGAAGAGGATGTTGGCAGAAATATGGACAATAAAGGCCATTCTGATGAAGTCTCAGAGGGAAATGAGGAACATATTGGAAACTGGAGAATAACCTAGATATCAGAAGATGGCCCAAAGAACCTAAAGGCCCAGGCAGAGAATGGCAAATCGCAGGGTGGCAGGGGCCACCTCAGAAATCCCCATCTAAGACAATGACCAGCTGATCTATGGAGGTAGGGCCACTCTCCTGACCCAAGACCAAAACCCCTGACATATTATTCCAACCTATAACCTTCTTCTTGAACCAAACCCAGCAAAACCAATGGTAAAAAAACTGGTCAAAACTGCATAAGTAGAGCCTTGGAGGCCCAACTAGGCTCTTAGGATGTTCATAAGTGGAGCATCGAGCCTTGGTGTTTTGTGTTATTTGCTCCATCAGGTTTTGGATTTATCTTGGACTTGCTACTCCTTTTTTGTCTTTCTTATTTCTCATTCAGAAGCACATTGTTACAGAATAGACCTGTGGCAGGGGGCAAGATACTGTTACCAAATGGACACCCCATCTCCCCCAGGGTCCCTCTGTACTAGGTTCGCCTTGCCCGTCACCCATAGGAATTGGAATTATGACTCTCGATGCCAGAGTTTGGTAAAAAGGAAAGGAACTACTTACTCAAAAGTTACATAGACTTAGAATAATGACTTAATGTGTTTGTTAAAATCCCAAAGTCCCTTAAAATACTGACAAACACACAGTCCTTCCTTCCTCCCTTTGCCCAGTCAGGGGTACCATATCTCAGGAAAAAAAATAGAAGTCCATGGCTCAGATAGCCCCCGGTTCTTCCCAGTAATCCATGCTCAGCTGGCAGACATCCCTTGGTTTGCAGCACCATCAGTTGTGTTGCCACAATCTCCAGTTCTTAATCCAACCTGCATGGTGTTGCATTCAGCAACCACGAGAACAGATGCCAGAGACTTTCAGGGTTTCAGAGATGTTACTTTATTGGCCAAGTTTTACCTGCGCAGGGGCGAGCTCTCAAAGTGTCCACAGACACGGTACCTGCAAGGGCTGCTGACGAGAGTCCCGCCGAACGCTTACAGCTAAGTCCTTATATATGGGCGGGCAAGCAAGCGTTATACAGAAGCAGATGTGGCAGTTAGCTATTCGCTTACAAAGTCCGTAGGCGGGAACAGGGTTGGGCATTGGCTCAACAGTAGTAGCTTTACAAACCAAACATGTTAGTTTGCATCTGT
>JAPYXV010003915.1:0-11826 GCA_028533065.1 Trachops cirrhosus
CCGAAAACTCAGTAAGTAGGGCAGGCTACTAAAAGAGCTTAATTGTATTCCAGGAGGTTCAGTTCAGAGTTGACGTAGTAAAAGGGAAAGAGCTAATTGTTCATTTGATGGTTTGTTTATACTGTCCTTTCTAAACGTATTTAAAGTGACTTGCAAACACATGTAATACAGAAAGTTGCAACATTGATCAAAGAAGAAAAAGAACAGTGGGGTGTGAAGTGGAGCTAAATGGGTAGACAGGTGTCCTTCAAAACCTGCCAAGCTGTAAGTTTGACAATTACTGGTTTTCAAGGTCTGGAGTGTGGCTCTTCTGTGTTGTAAGTTGAATTCGGACTTCACCTGGAGTGGGGCTGAGTCTCTTTAGAACCTGAAGGACCTTTTGCCTACAGGAAGGGCACTCCGCAAGCAGCCCCTAGACTACGCCCCCTCCCCCTCCAGGTTACTGTTTCCAGCAGTTGCAACATCAGTGCTCAGCTTTCCTACTTCCCTGAGAAAGACAGACTTTGGGAGTCAGACTGTGTTTGAATTCTGGTTCCACAACCATGAGCTGAAGGATTTTGGGAAAGCTCTCTCAGTCCTTAGTTATCTGCTCTAACAGGATTCCACAGTCTGGGTGGCTTAAACCACAGACATTTATTTCATAGTTCTGATGGAGAGAAGTCCAAGATCAAGGCATACCTGGCATACCTGATGCCCGGTTCTGACCCTTTTCCTGGTGTGTGAAGGGCGTCTTTTCATCATACCTTCACGTGGCAGAGAGAGGAAGCTCGGGTCTCTCTTCTCACAGAGACACTGATCCCACATGGGGCGGCAGGCGTCAGGACCTCATCTAACCCTGATGGCCTGCAGAAAGCCCCACCTCCTAATACCATCTTACCTGGGGTCAGGCTTATGTATCAGTATTTGGGGGCGGGGGGGGACACAGACATGCATTCCATGACAGCTGCTTCACTTCTCTGGGCCACGTTTTCCTGTCCTTAAAATGGAGACAGTAACACCTCATTCCAATCTCACGGGTGCTTTGAGAATTCAGTAACGCACGAAGCATGCCTTTTTCAGCAAATGGTAGCTCGCCTGCATACTCCGGGTGGCAGTAGCTCAGACATTATGCTGTGTGGTTCACGGGCCCTCCTTGGAAGCAGGATATGATTAACCAGAACTAGACTGACCTGGGAAGGGTGAGCGGGATGGAGAGAGGTCTGGAAATCCTGTCCCATGGGGAATGGCTGACAGACCTGGGTGCGAACAACTTCATTAACTTAAGGCAAATGAAATATTCTTGGGGCGTGACTAGACTTCTTTTGTGTTGTCCAGGGAACCAAATGAAGACCAAAGGCTGAGGGTTACAGGGTGCAGATTTCAGCTCCATAAAAGAACCTACGACAACATTATTGGCACTAAAAATCAGCAATTCACATTCTGGGTTGTTTGCCATGAGCTACACTCTGTTGTTTTGTTTACATCTCCAAACAGCCCCATGAGAAGGGTTGGCCTAGAAAGGTGTTGAATGACTCGGGAAGCACTTTCCAATAGCTTAAGCTAAAGTAAGCTTAGTAGTAGTGAGATTGCCTCCCTGGAAGAAAAATGAGATTACAGTTCCTACGTGCGCTGAAGCACAGACTGGCTGAACAGGTAGTCAAATAAAATTACACCTGGGAAGGAACACTGGCAACTGACCGCATCCCTTTATTTTAGAGATGAGGAGCTGGGCCTAGGGACCTGAGAGGATTTGGACAGGACCACACAGCCTGGAAGCTGTAAAGGGGGTGGGACTGAGCAGGCTCCTGAACCGGCATCATCTGAGGCCTTACCTGCTGCTGTGACAGCCAATCCCCTGCCAGGCCCGCTGTTACCAGCGGAGGAAGACACTGCCGCAGGTCGAGTTTCGTGCTCAGAAGGCAGTGGTTGGCAGTCGAGGGAGGTTGCCTGTTTGGCAGAATTAACTGGCAGCAGCCACCAGTTCATCCTCCAATCCCCGGGCCTGCAGCAGAGCCCAGCTACACATTTGTGTCCCCAGAGCCCCCATTTGTCCTTCCCTTCCTGAGCCCTGAGGCTAAGCCTGGGGAGAAAGTCACTTGGACAGCCAGGACTGTGACGACAGTTCCTAACTCTTCCTCCTGAGAGGAGCCATGGGCCGCATCACAGCGGGAGGGACCCAGGGGAGGGCGCTTGGTGCCGTTGTCACGGTGTCCTTTCTTTGGGGACAAATTAGGATGAGTTACAAACAGGTATTAATGGTGTTTTGAAAACACCTGCCTGGGCCAGGCACTGTTGTGAAAGTTTCAGGGATATTAACTCACTTAATCGTCACTCTGACCCCCCTGAAGAAGCACTTACTCATGGTCCATATTTTACACTTGCAAGGTAAATGGACTCTCCGACATCACAAAGCTGGCGTCCGAGCTGGGCACCTGGCTGCCAGCCAGCCCGCTCCCACTCGCTGGGAAAGGCCATCCTCACGGAGCTCTGTTTGCCCGCACCTCCACCTGTGCGCACAGCACCAGGGTGTGTTAAGTTGCTGGGGCCGCTGTAACACAAATACCACAGCCCGGGCGGTTTGAACAATGGAAATGTGTCGTCTCAAAGTTCTGGAAGTCACGAGTCTGAAATCGGAGTGTGAGCAGAGCTGGGTCTTTCTGCGGGCCGAGAGGGAGACGCTGCCCCGTGCCTGCCCCGGGCTTCTGCTGGTTTGCTGGCCGTCTCTGGCTCCTCTTGGCTTGTAGCAGGGGTACCTGGTCCCTGCCTTCATCTTCTCGTGGTGTCCTCTCTCTGTGAGTCTGTGTCAAATTTCCTCTTTTTTGTAAGGATACCAGTCATACCGGATTAAGGCCCACCCTATTGACCCCATATAAACCAATTTTGCCTGCAATGATCCTGTGTCCAAAGAAGGTCGCATTGTGAGGTACCAGGGGTCAGAACTTAAACATATGAATTTGGGGATGGGGGTGGGGACATAATTAAATCCTCAACGCTGGGTACGAACAGCTAATCCAGGGAAGCTCTGAAGAAATATAACTAACCTCAGAGGACATGGCCAGAGTTATTGGTACCAGTGAGTAAAACAGGTAAAAATCATTCTCCGACATACACAATCATGTGTTGTAGGAGGGTGTGACTATGCAGTAATGAGACTGCTGGTCTCATTAGACAAAGTGACCCTCCCAGAAGTTAGCAGGACGAGCGTAAGGGACTTACGACCTAGTCTGTGGTGCGTCCTACCCTGGTGTGGAGAATGGAGATGGAGATATCCAGAGGAAAGGGCACAGAGGAGCAGTGACCGGAACCTCCAAGCCCTCTCCTGGGTCGCCAGGTGTCAGAGTGGTGGCTTAGCTGTTTGACAAGGTCATTGAAACTGCCCTATCATGGGCTACTAAAATGTCAGGGGAAGAGATTCAAGTAATTTGTCGATTTAGCATTTGGTGATTTCTAACCGTGCTGCACTTTTTCTGTTTAGTTCCAAAATATTTAGCAAACGTATCCGCAGAAGCACTGTGGGAAGTGGCTGTCTGCAAGGAGCTCACCATCCTGTGAAAGACACACTAGGTACCCAGCTCTCTGAAGCACAAGGTCACCTGCAGAAGCTCCCTCCTACAAGGGGCAACAGACCCTCTGAAAGGGAGAACAGAAGGCTTCCTTGAGGGTGTGGTATTTAAATGAAGCTAAAAGGGTGCTGGGCCAATTCCCAGTGTGGGGAGAGGGGTGTTCCCCCAGACCACCAAGCAATTTTCCAATACCAGCCAGGTGTCGGAGAATTCAGCTTAATTCAGACACTACTTACCCAGAGACAGGGTCAAATTTCACAGGTAAAGGGTTCAGTCCTGGAAGATTCGTAGGTGCATGTTCAACTTTGCCAGATAATACCAAATTCTTCTCCAAAGTTCTACCAATTTACACTCCCACTGGCAACATATACAAACCCTTTCTGTTCATCCTTCCAACACTTGACCTTTAATTTTTACCACTCTGGAGTGTTCCATTTTGGTTTGAAATTGCATTTCCCTGCTGAAACATGTTTCCCACGTGATGATGAGCTGCCTTCTCTGAAACACACTTTTTAACTGCTTCCTCTTGCCCTCCTCTGAAATGGTTTCTAGCCATTCGACATGGGGACAGAAAAGGCTATCCTGAGTAGCACTTTAAATTTCAAGATTATAGACTCATCAGAGTTTAAAATCAGTGAAGCCTGGGGCATTGATAGGAGGAGACTATGCAATTCAGATCCAAAGTGGATTCCCAAGTAATTGCAGGACTAGAAGCATTAGTCAGCAAGAGGTGGTAGACAGACTTCCAAGATGCCCCCACCACCTCTGGGTCCTGGTCCCCAGTGTTCTCCCAAACATCAATCAAAAGTGAACTTCTGAGAAGTGATTTTGCAATTATAATAAGGTCACAATTTACTTGACCTTGAAACAGGGAGATTATATAAGTAGGTCAGATTTAATCACATGAGCACTTTTAAAAGCCAAGAACCTTCTCTGCTCATCTCAGATTAGACAGAGGTCAAAGATGTGCTCTGGCTGCCCTGGAAGGAAGTGAAAATCCGGGTGAGCTGCCTCCTGGGGCCGCATGCCAAGAACGGCAGGCAGCCTCTAGGAGCTGAGAGCCGCCCCTGGCTGACTAGAGGGAAAACAGGGGCACTCAGTCCTGCAGCCTCGAGGAAATGAATCCTGCTCACGACCAGTGAGCTTGGAAGCCCAGGCGAGAACTATAGACCCACTCGAACGACAACCTGATTTTGGCCCAGGGAAACCCTGAGCAGAGGATGCAGCCACACCAACCCTGGGTTTCTGACCTGTAGAAACCATGAGACAACCAATTTGCGTTGTTTTAAGCCACTAAGTTTTCGGTCACTTGTTCTGCAGCAACACAAAATGAATACACTAAGGAAGTTAAGAAGCTTCCCTTGGCTAATTGCAAGCAGCAGAACCTGTGTATGGCAGTGGGTGTGCAACGTGGGGGTCCACAGGCATCGTTTACATTGCTGTCCACGGGAGTGATGCCCTCTGAGCTGGCAACGCACACCCAGCACAACTGCACACAGCAGCCCTGCAGGAGACTCCACTCTCACCTTGTTCCAGCATCTAGGCTATGTCTTTAAACATTTTCTGCCCCTCGTAGAAATGAGAGGGTTGGGCTGGATGTACCCGAGGTCCATATAAGCTTAATATCTGGGGTGTTCAATGTATTTTGTGACGGCTCTGTTACGCACTGGCCCCTCACAGCTCATTATCGTTCTTCTCAATTTCAACCTCTTGCTTCACTTAGACGGGTTTGCCCACCGCCCCCTGCCTCTTCCTTAAGGAGCTGCCACCATGTAAATGAATATGGCTTTGAGGACTGAACAGCCAGTAGCTCCCTGGGGAGGAAACCACAAGGAAACTTCCCTCCCTTCCTTCCTTTTGATTATGAGCGACCCCAGAAAATTTAGCTTTAGAGTTCGGGAGGCTTAAAATTAGTGGTTAAAATTTCTTTTCAATTCTATCGGTCCGTTAGATCAAAACATCAGTGGTGGCCACTTTGTGAAGTGCTGACTTCACCTGGTGACTAGAAAGGCAGCTTAATAATGAAAAAAAAACGATCATAAAGTGACAAAACTGGAGTCTTTCAGGTGAGCTTGAATAACTACCTAAGAAAATGAGCCTGTCTCACAAGGAGAGGCAGGAAATGCAGTTAAAATTAACTAAGGCAAAAATAACTTATTGAAAATTAGGCAAGTTAAAAAGTCATACTGCAAAGTGAGCAAAATTAAAACTTTAAGACAAATCCATAATCAGCAATTAGTCCAAACTGCCCCCTCTCCAGTCCCGCCGTCATTCCCACGAAGGTCTTACTCCCAAGGTATCAACAGCTGTGATCGCCCTGTGGGTGGTCAGGACTTTAAGACAACGTGAAAGTATGGCTTTGACACCCTCGACTCTCCGGGTATCATATTTAGACTCTGTGATCCTGTTCCACTGTATTTCAAAGTTTCGTAAGGATCAGATAAGATCACGTGTGTGAAATGCCTTTGCTCGGTGCCAGCATGTTTAACAGGTAGTAACTCTTACTAGAAAGGCAACCGTGAAATGCACAGTGACAGATTGTAGGAACGAAACATGTGGACAAAATAGGGAATTTTTCATAAAAATATCTTTCATAAACTTATTCAAACAAATGGGCTATTGTTATCCTTTATCCTAAAGTTCTTTTTCACTCTTTTGGTGTCAAAATGTCTTGTCTTTCACAGAAACGTTATAGCTTTTCAACCTATTCCTGGTATGTAAAATACAAGACTGGGAACCAGTGCTCGAGGGAGAGAGAAGTGGAAAGGGCCCCTGACCAGTGTGGCTCAGTTGTCCTGCAGAGCAAAAGGTTTCCGCAGGTTCGATTCCCGGTCAGGGCATATGCCTCAGTTGTGGTTTCCATCCCTGGTTGGGGTGCTTATGAGAGACAACCAACTGAAGTTTCTCTCCCTCTTTCTCTCTCTCTAAAAATAAATAAAAATCTTAAAAAAGAAAGAAGGAAGTGGAAAAGGCCTTAGAAGACCTGCAATTCTCAGGGAAGGCAGATTTAAATGACCTGGAGTGACCTGGGGGATCTTTACAAAATTGTCCTCAAACTCTATTAATACTCAAACTCTTAATACTATTGAACTAGAAAACTGGTGTGCTACCAAAAAAATAAATAAATAAGGAGTAAACCAAGAAAGATGAAGGTGTAGGGTTGGGATTCAGGAAACGAGAGCCCCAACACGGGAGTGGCTAAGGAAAAGTCCCAAATACTGCCCCTGGGCATCAGGCCTCAACACCAACCAGTCAAGGTAATTAACCCCAGAAAGCAGCACTGCCTGCGAGAAAGCCACCAGACCACATATAATCTATGTGGCAGGCAGTGCGTATGCTCATCGTCAGTCAGTGTTCCAGAAACCACACGGTACCGAGATAAAGCAGCGACCCAGAGCCAGTAGTGAGAAGTGTTACCACGCCCGGGCCCAAAAGGCCAAGGAGAGGGAGAGGTCAGTGGAAACTGCATGGAGGCATGTGGAGTGAGTGGGCCACCTTGAAGTGCATTTACGCTGAGGAACACACTGGGTCTGAAGAGGCCTTGAGGGGATGTAGCCAAGGGTATAAATACCCCGACTTCACTCCTCCCTTCCCTCGCTCCTTCCCATTGCTGCTGCAGATCCCACTGGTCAAACCCAGCTGACCCCAGAGGCCATGGGAAGCCTGTTGATGCCGTCCATGCATCTTTCTTGGGCAGCAAAGTAGGGTGAAAGGAGCAGGGATTTGGAGTGGCAAATGGAAGACACCCATAATGCCATAAACACTGGTCAAGGCTTAACCAAAATTTACAAAACTTATATGGAGAATGTGCGGGCAAAGTAGAGGGAGCAGTGTAGGAGCGCTACCCCCCAGCCATGGAGAAGGTCAGTAATGTGGCAGGTTGACAGCTTCAAAGATGGCAGCATGTTTGCGTTAGAGACAACACAGGGGACAAAGCAACAGCCACGTGAGCAAAGCCTTTGGGATCTAAGGGAGTGTGGACATTATACATCTGCAATATTGTGATTTTTAAACATGGTATATTTAATGCAGGTTGCTAGGAGGCTATACAAAACAACTAATGGTAGCCCTGGCTAGGTGGTTTGGTTTGTTGGAGTGTCGTCTCATGCATCAAAAGGTTGTGGGTTCTATTCCCAGTCAGGGCACATACCTAGCTTGTGGGTTTGATTCCCAGGCAGGACACCTACAAAAGGCAAACCAATTGATGTTTCTGTCTCACGTGGATGTTCTCGCTCTTTCCCCCCTTCCACTCTCTCAAGAATGAATAAACATATCCTCTGTTGAGGAATAAAAAAAAAACAACTAATAGTGGTTACATTTGTGTAGCTGGAATAAGGGAATGAGACTAGTGAAATAATATTAACTTTTTCATTTAACTTTCTGTTGCATTATTTTACTATGAACATCTGCTATTTTTATAGCATAGTTTTTATACCTTAAATAACAAACAAAATTCAACTGAATTTAGTTGCTAAAGGGAATTCATCCTATCCCTCAGGTGGGTTGGGGCAGGAAGGCTGAAACCTACTGATTTCTATCAAATGAAGTCCAGGATGAATCAGTGACTTGGTCAGACACAGAACTTAACAGAGCCTTGGTTGGGGACCTAGGACTTCACTGGGGACCCAAAGGCAGAAGTCCCTTCCACACTCTCCATGCCTCAGGGGAGTAAATGAATAGGACATAATGATATGGCTCATTGTCTCTGAACATGTACAGGTCCGTAAAGAGAAGCAGCCCAGGGGTGAAAGGCCACGTAAAGGCCCCCGACCGACGAAGAACTGCACAGTCACATCACTGTCGTGGAGAACCACTGGGCTGTGGAGTGTCTTGTTACGCAACAATAAATAACTGACACAATCTACTCTTTAAGAAAACAACACTGTTGTCTCAGAACTATTCAGATACCATCACACTATTATAAATTCTGCTTTCTGATGTGGTTTAAAAAAAGTCCCTTTTTAAAATATTTAAACTTAAAAGAAAAAAAGCAACCACAGCTAAACTGAATTATTTAATACATTTTGTAGGAACAGAAGGAATGCAACAAGGATTAGAATTTTATAATATGCATTAGACATTTATGTAAAAGGTGTCCCATTCTCTTCAAAAAATTTTCCTCTATTCCCTGTCTTTGCTATTTCTTCAGCATAATAACCAGAAATTACTGTTCTCGTAGATAAGGGGCTCCGCCGTGTTGGGCAATAATTATAACCTTACATGTCAAGCCATTATCATCTCCAAAACCCCCCTTTCATTTCACCACAGTCTCAATGAACTGCCTTATGGTAACAATATACTCTCTCTACTTAAATTCAAAGAGCCTGAACAAAAGCTAGAAGCCCGAGGATGTTTAGGTACTGATTTAGTAACAGTGTCTACTGGCATAAACCTTCTATTTATTCATATTATTCAAACTGCAGTAATACGAAAGAAAGCTTCTGTAATGAGAAAGGAACTCAGAAGTGAGATCATTAAATATAACTAAATACATTTTAAATATAAATACCATATGTATTTCCTGATTAGTATCAGGTAAATATCTAAACTATCTACCCTCAATTCTGGTCTAAGAGAAAACGTCAGAGACAATTACAAAGAAGGTGCTTCAAATTATTAGGTCCATTTCGAAAACAATGAGGTCCTCTGGGACAGTCACTCTAGTCTTTCTTTTTATCAGAGACTTCCATTGGTCCTTTTGCTGGTAATCCATTTATGTCTGCACCCTGAAATGAAAAACCATTTTAGAGATTATTACAGCAAAAAGACATCATCATAAGAGATACTCTCTTTGAAACAATCAACAAACTTCAGAATGAAAAAAAACTCTGCATCTAGAAATGTGCAGGATCACGCAGGGGTGTCCAACCTCTTGGCGTCTCTGGGCCACACTGGAAGAAGAGGAGTTGTCTTGGGCCACACATTGAATACACAAACACTAGCAGAAACAGATGAGCGAAAACGAGGCTTTGCGTGAATGTATGACTTTGTGTTGGGCCGCATTCACAGCCACCCTGGGCCGCCGGCCGGACACCGCCAGCAGTGCAGCTGGACACAGCTGAAGCTGAACATAATGAGCACCAATGCTAGAGACAACCTGTCTAAATTTTCATTTTGAAAAACTTAATGAAAAAAAAACCCCTCTATGATCCTTCCGATTAAGTCTTCTACCAAAGTTACCAATCACTGAAACTGGCTTATTTTAGCATCATCTCTTCTCATCCATCAGCTATTTAATCATTACTCTCACCGGCCAGTAAATACTGGTTATTATCTTGGCCGTAAGGCAAGGCACAAATGCATTAATCAGAGGTCGAGTTTAAAACCATAGTTTAAACCAAATGTTAACCAGTTAAAAAAAAAATCAAGCAGCCCAAACCCCTTATTTTTTAAAAAGGAAATTAAACACATCGATGAAGCTTCTCGTTCCAAGAACCTACCTTTCCAAAGCCAAGTATTTATTTCACCCTGACTGTACCACTCCCTTCACCCACCCTTCCTTATTCAAGGCATTTTAATGTTCTTACCTTGTAGTCCACTTTGCCTTTGCTTTTATCATTGGATTCTTGTACCGCTTTTCTAGGCCACATACGACTAACAAAGGGGGAAACCAGAGGGTATATGTACGGCTCCAGGAACTTTTTGTAGACCCAGAGCAGAACCGGAATGACGATACACGGAATGCACACCATTGTCCCAGGTGGGGGCTCCTGAACTGCTGAAAGACACAAAGAAAGACAGGTTAGTTCACCACAGACTGATGCCCGGAGGAACTTACCTGGATTAAGATCTTTGAAAGGAATGTTTCTACATTGAATGAAAAACTTAGACCATACTATTAGCTAAAAGCAAAGCAAGAATCTTTTAAAAATGCTGCTATCTGCAAGGTAAAGGAATAACAGGTGGTAGGCAATGAAGATAATAGTGAGGTTCCTGCCTCCAAATGTCTCCAATCACTGCTCCCAACTATAAATTTAACAATAAAGGAGGCTTCCGGCCAGGACGGAGGCATAGGTAGACGCACTGTGCCTCCTCCCACAACCAAGATAGGGACAACAACAATATAGAAACAAAATAACAACCAGAACTGACAGAAAATTGAAGTGTATGGAAGTCGGACACCCAAGGAGTTAAAATTAGACATGTTCATCCAGACTGGTAGGAGGGACGGAGTCAGGCGGGCGAGGGACTTGAACAGAGAGCAGAGCAACTGGGGCGGTGCATAAGACCGCAGCGGGCAGACCCTGGGTGCTGGCAGGCTGGCGACTGGCAGACCTGGCGAGGCAGCCATTGTGAAACAAGGCACTGTGCCCAACTCAAGATTCTAGCGCCGGGAAATAGAGCTTTGGGTCCCTGACTGAAAAGGAAGGTCCCGCGGGGTACACAGGCCCACCCACATGGGAATTGGTGCCAGAGGGGCCCAGTTAGCTTGCGGAAAGTGGCAGAAGGGTCTGAGGTCCCACAGAGAGAACAAGTGCCATTGTTCCTTCTCTGACCCCGCCCCCACATACAGCGTCACAAATCAGCGACTGGGGTGCCCCCGCCCCCCTCTGTGAACTCCTAAGGCCCCGCCCCTCAATACAGGTGTTCCACAAGATCAAAAAAAAAAAAAAAAAACCCCAGAAAAAGATGGCTCAAACAGAAGAATTGAAAGCCCCAGAACCCATCCTTTTAAGCGACCGAGAGATAGCCAACCTATCAGATGCACAGTTCAAAGAACTGGTGATCAGGATACTCACATAATTGGTTGATTTTGGTTGCAAACTAGATGAAAAAATGAAGGCTACAATAAGTGAAGTGAAGAAAAATGCACAGGGAACCAATAGTGATGGAATGAAAGCTGGGTCTCACATCAATGGAGTGGACCAGAAGGAAGAAAAAAACATATAATCAGAAAAGAATGAAAAAATAAGAATTCAGAAAAAATGAGGAGGCTTAGGAACATCCACGACATCTTTAAACGTTCCAACATCTGAATTATAGGGGTACCAGAAGGAGAAGAGGAAAAACAAGTGGAAAAGATATTTGAACAAATAATAAAGGAGAACTTCCCCAATCTGGCAAAGGAAATAGACTTCCAGGAAGTCCAGGAAGCTCAGAGAGTCCCGAAAAAGTTGGACCCAAGGAGGCACACATCAAGGCACATCATAATTACATTAGTCAAGGTAAAAATGAAGGAGAGAATCCTAGAAGCAGCAAGAGATAAGGTGATAGTAACCTACAAAGGAGTTCCCATCAGACTGTCAGCTGATTTCTCAAAAGAGACCTTACAGGCAAGAAGGGG
>JAPYXV010003917.1:0-11822 GCA_028533065.1 Trachops cirrhosus
CAAGTTGAATGGAAATGATCAATGAGCTGCTTCTGCCACTAAACTATAAGCTTGCAAAGGGAGCATGTCTTAGTCCTCCTCCTTGTTATTGGGGGAAGCACATTGCCTGGAATGCAACAGTGCTTGCTGAGCTCCCTGCTCCATCTCCATGCCCTCCTGCAGCCGTCATCTTCAATGGCTGTATGTGAAGGTAGAATATATGAAATGTTCCTCTAATACAATTGAAGGCACTATGTTAATTATTTGATATTCTCTTTAAATGAGGACATTATTTCTGCCATAAGAAACCGTTGTCCACACTCTCAAGATGCACTAAAATTAGGATCTTCGTTCCAGGTTACAGAAAACCAAAGAGAACTAGCTTAAGCCAAATGAGGAATTTATTATAAAGATAACATGTCTCCAAGAGACCACAGACAGAACAGAATGAGGCTAAACTTTGAGATTACATGTACTAGGAACTAGACTGTTGGGAAACTTGAGTCTCATCTCTGTTCTCTCTGATCAGCTTTCTCTGCTTTTCTGATCCATGTAAGGAAAAACCTGACTCCTCACAGCTTCAAAATGCAGTTTTATTAAACTCCAAGAACCCAAAAGAGATTAACTTCAGTTCAAGTTCCCAGTCCTCCTAGGAATGACTCTAGTTGGCCCATCTTCATTAAATGCTCACCTTAGACCAACCAAATGCAACTGGAAGTAGGGCTTAAGATATGGCCAGCTTGTTGGGCAGACAATACCTTAGGTGTGTCCACCACACTTCCAAATTCTTTAGTTTCTAAGGAAAACATATGGTCAGAATGGACTATTTCAAATGCATTAATGGTAGTCCCTATAACATATAAAGTTTTTCAAAGCACTAATATTCAAAGTTATTTCTCTTAATGCATGGTACCAATACAAAATTCACAAGTACATATGTGTTCACTTTGTTTTAAAAATAAATTTATTTTATTATTTGATAATATTGGCAGCTTATATATCCAAGGTAATTTGATATATGCAAAACAATTATAAATACATGTTGAAAAGATATGAAAACCCTTTGAGTTCTTCATTGACATCAGACCTACCAACTTGCAAAAGATAACATTAACAATTCAGAATCAAAACAGAATTCTCCAGTCTGAACTGTCTTGAGAGATTCCATTGGTCAACCAACATGTATTCAGGAAAGAAGAAACATTTACACCTTGTTGTTTTTAAATGCTCAAACAAGCATTTGTGAGCATTCTTAGTGTCAAAGAAAGGGCATGAAATTAGTCCATAGGGAAACTTAAAAATAAAACATTTACAACATGAAACAGTTGTATATAATCCTGTTGTAAGGATGGTTATTCAGTCAGGAGAAAAAATAGATTTAGTACATTATCTGTTGTTTGACTTAGCTCTCATTGATATTGGAGCTATATCTGTGTTACACAGAGGCACAGCCTCAGTCTCATGTAAAACACGATGTGGGATAGAAGGTGATACACAACTTCACCTTTTGTCTGAATTCTCCACTTCACTTTGTACATGAAGTCTACACCGTAAAGTAAAATTTACAGAGATTCCGGAAAAGAAGCTGCTTGGCTGACAGGTGCAACAGCCAAGGCACAATTTGGGGACATCTTCCATCTGTTTTTGTAAAAGATCTACCCAGTAAATGTAGAAAGTTCCATATTCTAAATGTAGATTTTGCTTTTTTGGTTTTTAAAGAGTCCTTATTAAGTATACTAAGGAGTTAAAGGAGCATTTGGCAAGATGGTCTCAAGTAATAGATGTGGAGACCTGATTTCATTGCAACAATATTCACCTGAGAGTAAATGCAGTTACTGCTTAGAAGAATGAAAATGAGGATGTGGTTATGACCAGTCTCTGCTTGGGCTCTGCTGTGTTCTCATGGACCTTTATCCTGGCATCAACAGCATCTTCCAGTGATGCTGTTGATACTTTAGTGAGCATGAGCACTGGGGCTTAAAGGCTGTCAGGCACTTCCTTTCCATACCTCTATTCATTACCTTAGTTAGGGGGCAAAAATTATTATGTTTCCTTTACTAACATAATAATTTATTCATGTCTCTGCGCATAAGGGAGCAAAGAAACACAATAAAAGTCAGTGATACAGAAAACATGGTGGTTAACAGTAACGTATGTTCAGGACTCTATTCTCAGTGTCTGCAGGAAAATGACCCCAGCATCTCAGTCACAGCAAAACACAGTTCAGGGGAAAGTGTTGGGTTTATATTAGTGAATTAGGTTCAGAAAGTCTGATGAACAAAAATGATGGTTCAGAGCACATACATTGAATTGGGTAAACTTGATTTCAGGTTCAGCTCTACCAATTCCTAACTGCAAATCTGGATTAAATTATTTAACTTGTTTGGGTCTGTTTCCATAGATGGGAAAGGAGGATCATAATAGATATCTCAGAGGTTCTTGAAAGGATTAAAGGAAATAATATATTTCAAACTCTCAGCATATGGTGTTGGATAAATGGGAGATGTATTGTTAATGCAATTTCTAAGATCTAAGCTCCTTCCTACTTTTCTTTTTTATTTAACTAGAGATCCCGGTGACAAAAAAGTTAAGTGGAAGTTTATAAATATTTCTCTTATTAACTGGGTGCTTTTTTCCCAATTACTGAACAATAATAAAATTTATTATTATTATAAAAACAATAGTAAACAGCACAATCTATTACAAATGTAAATACATTACTTAAAATTCATTTTGTTAGCTTGTTTCCTGAGATACATTCTGTCCATTTTCAATTGAACAAGGCGTTTTGTATCTTGCCACCAGCCTGAAGGTGCCTTCATAGACTCTAGGAAAAAGAATAAAAGAGTAAGCTATTTAAAAGAAATGTACTATGCACTCCAAAAAAAATCTAGAGCCAGTGTTTCTGTTTCCAATTCATTAGTGTAACAGAACATTATAATTTCCTGCGAAGCATTTACTATGCCCCATTAATCATCTGGGAGTTTCTGGGAGAGAAGATTCTTTGTAAAGCTGGGAGAGCTATGGAAAGTCACTGCCTGTCTCTGGCCAAATGTGAATGAGGAAGCATGTAGCTCAGATTACTACTGGCCTAACAGGAACTAGTCAAGGTTGAAGCCACCTCTTCAGACAGTGAGCAGATAGAGAGAAATCATATTTTCCTGTGTGGAGGCCTTTGATTTAACCAAACATGAAGGCTACCTTCCCTTTGGATTGCCAGTTCATGTGAACCAAACACTTCCTTCATTTTAAGTCAGTTTGGTTGTGTTTGATGCTATTACAGCCAACTTGACCATGGCTGGTTGTGCTGGCCATGTTCACTTTGCTCCCTTGCTGCCCTTCTCTGCCCTACTGTGTCCTCCTGGGGGTTTACTCTACAGACTGCATTCCAAGGGCTCCCTTGTGCTCCTGGTTCTTGTTGGGTTTAGCCAGTGGGAGGCACTTGCTGAAGACCTGAAAGGAGTAAAAGAGAAAGCTTGGGGTATTTTCTCCATTTCCTGCCTCCCTCCTTGTTCAGGCTCCAGCAGTGGCCATTTCTTTCCACAGCAAACAGCTCCTGCCTGGTGGGCCCTCTAGCAACCCAGCTCTCAATGTCAAGGGACCACAACCCCAGCCCTTGTGGGCACGGGAGAGGTAGAGCCTCTTGCCATGGTTGGGCTCCAGGAGCCTCTATGTTCCTGTAGTTTTCTCCAACACTATCCCTGCGCCCACCCCTGTCCCTTCATTGAAATCTCTTTGTTGGATCATCCCAGAGGATCTGTGATTCCTGCTGGGACACTAAATGATACAACATTTAAGGACTGCAGGACAGTGTTTGGCATATGGTAACTGCTTGATAAATGAAGCTATTGTTATTGTTATTTCCTTTCAATGTGAGATGACTAAACTGAAATACCTGGTCTTTGTGCCCAAGAATGAGGAAGAAAAAGATAAAATAACTGTACAACTGTGCCAATTTAAGAAACTGATTGATCTTGTACATTAGAGACAGTATACAGAAGTCTTCTCTCCCACGTGCATGCACTTCTGTGATGACATGCCAAAGAAATACCTGGGAAAATTTTTATTTGAATTTAGAGTCTATGAAAAAAATCTATTTATTTTTAGATGTTTTAAACATAAGCTACAATCAATGATTTACTAGATGTAATTAAATCCCATTTTCCCAGAAATGTCACCTGAATAATTTCCCATCTAACAAGTTTATCATACTCACCATTAAGCAATACTAGTCTCTTGGATATCTTCATTTGCAGGAGTTAAATCTTTACCAAGATTTGTTATATCTTCTTTCTTTTTCCTTCGAAGAGGACTTGGAAAATGGTGTTAGAAATTAGCATGGGCCTGTTAGTTCATGTGAAGACAAAATTAATCATCAAGAGAGCAGCCTATGACTTTATTTCTAGACTGTTAAGAGTTCATAAGTTCCTTTTTTCTTAAATATTTGAGGTTTTCCCTTAAACCATCTCTTTCCCTAGGCTATTGATAGCTACAGTAAGCAACAGTGGGATAAAGCATAGCTATATATAAATAGAAAGAATATGGTACCAGAGTGTTGATGGAGCTTAGTTGGTATAAGAACATTTTTCAGAACAAGTTATTTTACAAAAACTGATAGAGCATTATTTAATGTGTAAACATGATATAGTGCGAATTGGAAATAGACATAAGAAAACCAAGAGCACTTCTGGATATATTCGTTAAACTGCCAGATTCATTAAGAAAGTTGGACTGTAGTCCTGTTTTCTTAAATCAAACTCAACCCCTCCATGTTCATTGCAGCATTATTTACAATAGCCAAGATTTAGAAGCAGCTCAAGTGTCTATCAGATGAGGGAATAAAACAACTGTGGGACATTTACACAATGGAACATACTTGGCTGTAAAAAAAGAAGAAAACTTTACCCTTTACAACAGCATGGGTGGACCTGGAGAATATTATGCTCAGTGAAATAAGCCAGTCAGAGAAAGACAAATATGATTTCACTCATATGTGGAATCTAATGAACAAACTGAACTAACCAGGAAAACACACACAGACTCACAGATGGAGAGCAAGCTGACAGCTCTAGGCAGGAATTGAGGAGGTAGAGGAATCGAGAAAAAAAAAGAACTCACAGACATGAACAAGAGTGTGGTGATTGCGGGGGAGAAGGGTGGGTGGAGGTAGAAGAGGACATAAATAGTAGTGGAAAAAATACAATAAAAATGAACTATTAAACATTTTTAAAATTAATGTAATAAAATAGGCCATTTCCCACTTCTGTCCAACAGCTGCTCTGTTCCAAAGCTGGCATTATAAAAACTCCCTTTTGCTCCTCTAAACCCTTCCCCTTTTCCCCTGAAATTCCCTCCCCTCTCCCCTCTGGTCATTGTCAATCTGTTCTCTATTTCAGTGTCTTTGGTTATATTTTGAACAACAATTAAAATAAAATTTAAAAAAACAACTCCCTTTTGCATTAAGAAGGTAAAATAGAAAAATAACTTTCAATTTTATAGCTAAAAGGAATCCTGCAAATAATCTGGTGTAATCTTTTCCTTTTATAGAAATAAAACGAAAGGTTTAAGATGTTAAGAAATTTGTCCAAGGTCTCAAAGATACTCAGTGCCAGGGACAAAAATCAACGCCTCCCAGGACCTCTGCTTGAGTTTTCCCTTCCTGAAGGCTGGGAAGGAAAGGAGTCATGGGATGCCCTTTGTGGTCTGTGCCGCAGACCAGAAGAAACTGTAGCCATTCCGGAGGGCACTAGCTTCTCTACACAGGAAGATAGCTCCTTGAAGACTTTTCAGCCTACTACCAGGGAGTATGACAAACAATTTGATGGGTTTCCAAAAGTACCTTAAGTTCTATACCAAGCCACTCTCTCTCAGACAAAAAGCAAAATGTTCCTTGAGTCCAAAAATTGTGGTATTTAGTGAAAAGTAACAGGGAAGAACAAGGGTGTAATTATCATTTGTAAACTCAATTCATTATTTTGATGTGGCGTAGAAAAAAATTTTGTTTGTGTGTTCCCACCTTTCAAAGTTAGTTTTCATGGTACAGTTTGAGAAAATAAACTCTTATTTAGCTTACTAACAAACTCACATAAAATATGATTAACTTCAGGACTAAATAATTGTTTTCCTTATATTAGGAGAGTTATATGAATTTCATTTTAAATTGTAATAATTGTGCTCAGGAAAACGACAAATATCATACATCATGTGTTTTATCATAAATAAATACTTTAATATAAATGATGGGAAATCTGGGAAAGTGAGTTAATATTTAAATCAAAACAAAAAAAAGAGAGAAGCTAGGAATGGGAGAGGAAAGGAAAGGAGAAAGAAAGAGTCAGGAAGATAGAGTTTCTCAGGTTTGAAGTTAAATGGCAAACACTTACTGACAGCATGTGCAGATACCAACCACCAGAACAATCAATGTCACCATAAGTGCTGTCAAAGAAATCACCAAAATCCGGCCTGTGTCTTCTCGTAGGTAAAAAAAGTCAACTCTCTCACATCTTTGCCCAGTGTAGCCCTCATCACAGCTATAATAATAAAAGAAGAACAAGACACAGTGAAAAATATGACTTTTAGGAATCTCTATTTTTTTAGAATAAACTGTTTTTATTACTTGTAATTAATAAAGAATACAATTGCTTTTAAAATGTTAAGTAGCTGTATGCCATTGTGTTCATGAGTAATTCCTCTTTCTTTGATGAAAATAGCATCACTTGAACATTATTAACAATATGTCTTATATAAATAAATAGGGATGTTGGCAATTTTCTATAATTAGTTTGAAATTTTAGATTCTGAGCTATAAGGAGGGGATGATAAAATTCCCTCCACAATGTTCCCGAGCACTTAAATACCTACGTGATAAGGAATTCAAAATCCCCAGAATTTCCCATTTCATCATAGAGCATATAAACAGTTTCAGTGTATCCAAGTTCTCTTAATATAATTTATTTAAAAATTATACTGTTTTACATGATCAAACATGGTAATATGTGAAAGTTCATAGACATCTGCCTACATATAGAAGTTCCATAAGTATCATTCAACAGAATCTCTCTCTCTCTCCCTTTCTCTCTCTCTCTCTCTCTCTGTGACTTGCATCCATCAGTTCCAGTCCCACTGCTTGCAGGTGTCACACATTAGGTAATGTTCTTCTGTTACTCTCCTAGTCACCACATCCCCAACTACATCCCCCCCAAACACGGGTTTCTAGTTTCTTTATCTGATCCTCTAAGGTCACATTTTCAGATCTGGACACCATTCCCTCTACTCTCTTCTAAATGGTCTCCCTTTCTTCATGACCCAATAAAGTGCAGTGACCAGAAGTTAATAAGTGTCCCCATGGAGCTTTCACTTTCCTCCTTTTCTCAAGTCTCTGCCAATACAGTCTTAGAATTCACTTCAGCTCAACTGATGCCCCAAGTCTGAGGTGACAGTTAAGGCTCTTTCTGACAAGCTAAGTCTTGTGTGAGCAATACTTAAGAAGCTCAAGGCTCAGTGATATGGGGACTATCCACACTATTCTCCGAAGAAGTGTGTCATGTGCTTACAAGGAATGTAAGAAGTTTGAGAACATTTGAAGCTGAATTCATATGCTATAACATCAATTAAAAGTATTTTCCTTTTTTCTTTCAGACTCATTCAGAACACAGAGATATTGGTCATATTATATACTGTATTTTGTTGTGTATTAATGTGCTTTTGTGTAATAATATGTGCCTGTGTTTCTGGCCCAGGTTTTCAGGAAAAAAACCCTTCCATTTTAACTTTTTAATTCAATTATTTATTTATTTATATTTAGAAAAAAAACTGGTCAGCATGTTGTAGGGTATTCTTTTGCATACAGATATCATTATTGCTTTCTAGAGTTAAACACTTTTAATACCTAAGCATAAATAAAAGAATTAAAACATTGATAGGCATGGAATTAGTATGACCCATGTATAATGTGATCCTTATTTTTCTCTCATAAATTTGGGCAAAAAAGTGCACATTATACAAGGTAAGTCTGAAAAGGAGGAAATTAAGTTTCTTTTTTAAAAGACATTTTTAACTTTTATTACATTAATACAGTTTTTACATTCAGATATCCCTGACTTCTTTAAAAAAACAAAAAAAACTTCTGTGCAATCTTTGCTTTGTTTTGTTTTGTTTTGTTTTGTAAGAAAAGATCTATTGCCAGGTTGTTCCACACTGCGTGTTTGACAAGGGCCAGGACAGTTAGTTCCCGCAGGGCCGGTATTCACAAATAAGGAGATCCCTTAATGCCAATACTGTAGCTGATCCAATGCTACCAAAAATAAACAAAATGAAAAAAAAAACAAGCTCAGTCACAACCATGGTTGAAAAATGAGGTTTGATGCAGGTGCTGTAGAAAAGGCACCTAAGGCCACCTACTGCCAAAGGGCCCCGGGATCTGTGATAGACAACTGCTGCTTGTGAGAGAGCTAGGTACTGTCACTGCAAGGTTGACATAGTGGGAAAAGACTGAGAAATATTTCAAAATATTAAAAAGCTCTTGCACATGGACCTGGCACTGGGGGAGAATCACTTTTAATAGCATATGTAGGATGAAGTTTTTTAAAGAGTCCTTTTTTTAAGACCATAACTAAAATCTTATAAATGTAGTGTTTTCCAATTAGCTTAAATGTTTCTCTAACAAGTTTACTAAATGTGGCATTTTTAAACAATAATTTTGCCCATTAAATACACAGAAATTACTTGATGCTCTTTTGGAATGTTTTTCTAACTGTAAACTCTGGGTTCTATGGCTTAACCACACTTTAGTTGAATTTCTCAGTGACAGTATTTCCTGCTCACTTATAACCCATGAGCCATGCTACAGGGTGAAGTCTTACCAGTTACAGTGACTCTCACATTATTTCATTCTCATCAGACCTGTAATAACCTATGTGCTGATGGTTATTTCAATGGGGGAGAATGAGGCAAGGGTACAAGTTCCTAGTAGATGTTTATTAAATGCTGAATACATGAGTTATTATAATAAAGATCAAACAAATAAAATCTAAAATAAATTTTAAAGATGCTCATGACCCTTACAGACTCTGCAAAATCACATTTGTTCTGAAATAATCGACAGATATTTTTCCAGGAGATTTATAAGTATTCATTCAAGTGATTCTTAAAAACAACCTTTGAGGCAGGTCCAGTTATTAATCCATTTTACGGATGCAGAAACTGAGCTACAGAGAAAGTAAGTGAGTGGGGCTGGGACTCAAATGCAGGAAGTTAGCCCCCAAGTTCATGCCTCAGCCTACATCTAATACCAATTAAATGAAGTGTGCTGCATAAATAAATAAAATCATGTCTCTGAAATCAAATCAGCTGCATTCCAAGAAAATACAGAAGAGGCTAATAGAGGATTAAAGTTACTTGAAACACATTGTGGTATTTATCTAAAAATGGGAATCCACTAACTCCTGTGATTCCAAGCAGAAGGAGATATTTCTGGTTCCCACAATAGCACAGTCACCACAAGCAGGACAGTTTTGCCTGAATCCATATTACTCCAAGTCACCTAGAAGGTCAGGACTCCTAGGTTCAATATCTCCTCTTCATCTCACAATATAATTTACAGAACATTTACTCTGTGCATGGTACCATAATAAGCAATTTTGCATAATGTGTTTATTTTGCTTAATTTTCAATACTTCAGAGAAAGATGTTGTCAGCCCATTTTATAGATGATAAAACTGAGGCTTAGGTCCAGCCAAGATGGAGGTCTAGGTAAATACACATTGCCTCCTCCCACAACCAAAAGAAGGACAACAACCAATTTAAAAACAAAAACAACCAGAATTGCCAGAAAATTGAACTGTATGGATGGATGTCTGACAACCAAAGAGTTAAAGAAGAAACATTCATCCAGACTGGTAGGAGGGGAGGAGACAGGCAGCCAGGGGCAGAGAGGACTGAGGCAAGGTGGTGACTGACTGACCAGGTGGTCCCACATTCGTGTGAGGATAAGCCAGGGAGAATAACTAGGGACAAGACAGACCACGAAACCCAGGGTTCCAGTGCAGGGAAGTAAGACTTCAAAATCTCTGGCTGTAAAAACCTGTGGAGGTTGCAGTGGCAGGAGGAACTCTCAGTATCACAGGAGGGTCCATTCAAAGGACCCATGGGGTCCCAGAACGTACACAAGTGCATCACCAGGGAGTCAGCACTAGAAAGGTACAATTTGTATGCGGGTAGTGGGGGAAGTGGCTGAAAGTGGGGTGAGAGCCGAGCAAGCAGCATTGTTCCCTCTCTGACCCCTCCCACACACACAGTGCCACGAGGCAGAGAAGTGGGTTGCCTTGCCCTGGCCAATACCTAAGACTCCACCCCTTACAACATAACAGGTGCACTGAGTCAAAGAAATATGCCTCATATGAAAGAATAGATCAAAACTTCAGAAAAACTACTAAGCAACAGGGAAATAGCCAACCTATCAGATGCAGAGTTTAAAACACTGGAAACCAGGAGGCTCACAGAAATGACTGAGTACAGATGCAAAATAAAGGAAGAAATAAAGTCTATACAAAGTGAAATAAAGGAAAATATGCAGGGAACCAACAGTGAAGGGAGGAAAACTGGGACTCAAATCAATGATTTGGACCAGAAGGAAAAAATAAACATTTGACTGGAACAGAATGAAGAAACAAAAATTTTAAAATATGAGAAGAGGCTTAGGAACTTCTGGGACAACTTTGAACTTTGAACGTTCCAACATCCAAATCATAGGGATGCCAGAAGGAGAAGAGGAAGAGCAAGAAACTCAAAACTTATTTGAAAAAATAATGAAGGAAAACATTCCCAACTGGTGAAGGAAATAGACTTCCAGGCAGTCCAGGAAGCTCAGACAGTCCCAAAGAAGTTGGACTCAAGGAGGAAGATACCAAGACACATCATAATTAAATTACCCAAGATTAAAGATAAGGAGAGAATCTTAAAAGCAGCAAGAGAAAAGGAGACAGTTACCTAGAAAGGAGTACCTACTGATTTCTCAAAAGAAACCTTGCAGGCAAGAAGGGGCTGGAAGGAAGTATTCAAAGCCATGAAAGGCAAGGACCTACATCCAAGATTACTCTATCCAGCAAAGCTATCATTTAGAATGGAAGAACAGGTAAAGTGCTTTCCAGATAAGATAAAGGAGTTCATCATCACCAAGCCCTTATTATATGAATTGTTAAAGGGATTTATCTAAGAAAAAGAAGGTCAAAGCTATGAACAGTAAAATGACAACAAATTCACAGCTATCAACAACTGAACCTAAAACACAAAAACAAAAACAAATTAATCAAACAACTAGAAGAGGAACAGAATCACAGAAATGGAGATCACATGGAGGGTTATCAGTGGGGAGGGGAGGGTGAAGGGGAAGAATGGGAGAAAAAGTGCAGGGATTTGAAGTATAATTGGTAGGCATAAAATAGACTGGGGGAGGTTAAGAATAGTATAGAAAGTGGAAAAGCCAAAGAACTTATATATGTACGACCCATGGATGTGAACTAAGAAGGGAATGCTGGATGGAAGGGGGTACAGTGTGGAGGAGGATAAAGGGGAAAATGGGACAAATGTAATAGCATAATCAATAAAATATACTTTTTTAAAAAGCTCAGGCTCAGGAAAGGTAACCGACCCATTGTTAAAACTGCCCATTATTGGTGGAAACAAAATCCTAACTTAGGTCTGACTCCAAAATCTGTGTCTGACCCCTTGCTTTTCCACTTCCCATTGATTCTGTGTCATTTCACCATGAAGATGGTGCTCCTGGTTAAGGCCTTGGTTTTGACACTCAGCATAGTACTAGATGGACCATGACAGAGACTTGGTCA
>JAPYXV010003918.1:0-11821 GCA_028533065.1 Trachops cirrhosus
ATGGAATTCTATGCAGCTGAAAGAAAGAAGGAACTCATACCCTTTGCAACAGCATGGATGGAGTTGGAAAGCATTATGCTAAGCGAAATAAGCCAGGCAGTGAAAGACAAATAGCATATGATCTCGCCTTTAACAGGAACCTAACCAACAAAAGAAAGAAACAAGTAAAATATAACAAAAGACACTGAAATAGAGGACAGGTAGTCAGTGACCAGAGGGGAGAGGGGAGGGAATTTCAGGGGAGAAGGGAAGGGTTTACAGGAACAAATATAGAGGGCACATGGACAAAACTAGGGGGTTGGAAAGGGGAGGGAGGAGGGGAGAAATGGGTGGGCGGCTGGAATGGGAATAAAGGATAGAAACTGTACTGAATAAACTAAAATAAAAAAATTTAAAAAATAATAATAATAATAAAAAGAGATCCAGAGAAGTTAATATGTCCATGGTGACCCAATTAATACTCAGTAGAAATAGTAATAGGCAGCAATAGGTATCCCCCAAATATCCTAACCCATAATACAGGGCTTTTTTCCAAGGAATAGGAAATATTATGCATTTGAAAATATTCATTTTTTTACAAATATGTAATAAATCTATTTTTCTACATTTAAATAAATGACAATTTGATGAAGTGGACTCAATGTTATGGATAAAATGACTCTATAAAACAGGTGGATTTTTAATCAATGATGAATTTGTGGATTTATCTCTAGGTTGTTAAATTTGATGGCCATAATCTAAACCAACCTGGAATAGCTAATCTATCCATAGGCTGCCATTCTGATGGATTATGTTTCTCCTCAGTTAGTAAATTTACCTACTAAGATGAAGTCAACAGGTATGCCAGCTTACTCCATTCCCTTTTTTATTTTTTCAAGGAAAAGAACTGACAGCATTTATTGCCAATGATAAAGTCAAGATTTCAAGCAAAAATTAGAATGTTGGAAATATATGGTGTCTACCACTGTGAGCTTCACAGTTTTCCAATTTTTTCCTTTTTATTGAATTTATTGGGGGTGATACTGGTTAACAAAATCATATAGGTTTCATGTTCACAATTCTATAACATATCATCTGTCCACTGTAAAATATGCATTTGGAATTTTTTTATCTTCACTGAGGACATGCCCATTGATTTTAGAGTGAGGGGAAGGGAGGGAGAAAGAGAGGCAGAGAAAAATCTATGTGAGAGAGAAACACTGGTCAGTTGCCTCCTGCATGTGCCCTGACTGGGAATCAAACCCTCAAACTTTTGCTTTATAGGACAATGCTCCAACCTATTGGCCAGGGCTAAAATATTCAGTTTTAAAGAGGAAAATTTGCCACACCAGCACAAAATAGGTTTTATGCAGAAAGCTTAGTCTAATTAAGTAAATACATTATTTTAAAGTACTTTAACAGCATTCTTTTGTTTGCAACACAGTCATATGCTAATTAGAAATGAATTTTTCTACTTCCAGCCAAGATGGAGGCATAGGTAGACACACTGTGCCTCCTTGCACAACCAAAAGGACAACAACAAATTTAAAAACAAAAAACAACCAGAACTGACAGAAAATCTAACTGTATGGAAGTCCGACAACCAAGGAGTTAAAGAAGAAACATTCATCCAGACCGGTAGGAGGGGTGGAGACAGGCAGCTGGGAAAAGAAGACTCAGGCAAGGTGGCAGCTGGTAGACCTGGTGGTTCCACATTGTCATGCAGATCAAGCAGGAGGAACAACTGGGGAGCAAGACAGGTTGCACAACCCCAGGTTCCAATGCGGGGAAATAAAGCCTCAAAGCCTCTGACTGAAAACACCTGTGAAGGTTGAGGCAGCAGTGGGAGAAACTCCCAGTCTCACAGGAGAGTTCGTTGGAGAGACCCACATGGTCCTAGAATGTACACATCCATCCACCCGAGAATCAGCACCAGAAGGGCCCAATTTGCTTGTGGGTAGTGGAGGGAGTTACTGAAAGCTGGCCAAGAGCCCAGCAAGTGGCATTGTTCCCTTTTGTACCCATCCTCCACATACAGTGCCATAACACAGAGACCTGGTTTGCCCCACCGTGGTGAACACCTAAGGCTCCACCCCTTACTACTAACTGGCACGCTGAAACAAAAAAAAAAAGGGCCCAAATGAAAGAATAGATCAAAGCTCCAGAAAAAATACAACAAAGTGCTGAAGAGATAGCCAACCTATCAGATGCACAGTTCAAAACACTGATAATCAGGATGCTCACAGAAGTGGTTGAATATGGTCGCAATTAGAGGAAAAAATGAAGGCTATGCTAAGTGAAATAAAGGAAAATGTACAGGGAACCAAAAGTGACGTGAAGCAAACTGGGACTGAAATCAACTGTTTGAACCAGAAGGGAGAAATAGCAGTCAACCAGAACAGAATGAAGAAACAAGAATTCAAAAAAATGAGGAGAGACTTAGGAACCTCCAGGATATCTTTAAATGTTTCAACTTCCTAATCATAGGGGTGCCAGAGGGAGAAGAGGAACAACAAGAAATTGAAAATTTATTTGAAAACATAATGAAGGAGAACTTCCCCAATCTGGCAAAGGAAATAGACTTCCAGGAAGTCCAGGAAGCTCAGAGAGTCCCAAAGAAGTTGGACCCAAGGAGGAATACACCAAGGCACATCATAATTACATTACCCAAGATGAAAGAGAAGGAGAGAATCTTAAAAGCAGCAAGAGAAAAGGAGACAGTTACCTACATAGGAGTGCCCATAAAACTGTCAGCTGATTTCTCAAGAGAAACTTTGCAGGCAAGAAGGGGCTGGAAAGAAGTATTTGAAGTCATGAAAGGCAAGGACCTACATCCCAGATTGCTCTATCCAGCAAAGCTTTCATTTAGAATGGAAGGGCAGATCAAATGCTTCCCAGATAAGGTCAAGTTAAAGGAGTTTATCATCTCCAATCCCTCATTATATGAAATGTTAAAGGGACTTATCTAAAAAAAAGAAGATAAAAAATATGAATGGTAAAATGACAACAAAATCACAATTATCAACAACTGAACGTGAAAAAAACAAAACCAAAAATGAACTAAGTAAACAACTAAAACAGGAACAGAATCACAGAAATGGAGATCACATGGAGGGTTATAAGCAGGATAGTGGGAAGGGGAGAGGGGGAAAAGGTACAGAGAATAAGTAGCATAGATGGTATGTAGAAAATAGAAAGGGGGAGTTAAGAAGAGTATAGGAAATGTAGAATCCAAAAAACTTATACGTACAACCCATGAACATGAACTAAAGGGGGAATGTGGTGGGAGGGGGTGTGCAGGGCAGAGGGGAATAAGGAGGAAGATGGGATAACTGTAATAGCATAATCAATAAAATATATTTTTTTGAAAAGGAATTTTTCTCTACTAAAAAAAGGACATTTATTTTGCAAATTCTTTGTTGTTAATAGTTGAAGTTATATCAAAGACTTCAAAACAAGAAAATAAAAATTGTGTTTCTTTTTCTATAAAATTTTCCTATGTTTTGAAAGAAATAAGTTCTTTGTGTTTGTTTTTTGAATTCACAAATTGAACCTGATTGCCACTGTCAATTAATTCAAATTAGGTCACTTTTTAGTATATCCTAAAAGTACAGAAATTCTAGCAAGTCTATGTTCTGAAAAGTAATGCAGATTTATAGATCATGTCTATAACAAAATAGAATTGGGTGGAAAAATATTTTTGCTTATATTAACAATGAAATCAGATGAGCTACCCTGTAATCTCGCTGATAATAGTAAACGAAAAAGGCCCCCCCAAAAGTAAAAGAGTTGAGTATTTGGTGGCAGTTAAAAACAATAGATGCAGACTGCCACTACATTTGAAACTTTTTATTTCATATGGGGGATGTGGGCAGCCAGCAATAGCTTCACCTCTTCAAATGCTCCATTTATGCACTTGAATATGAGGAAAAGTTCCATTTAATACTTCAGTTGAGTTTAAATAGGAATTTTCATAAGCTGTGTGTCATAAGGTAATCAGTGATGAGTGAAGATGTTCTTAGTGGAAGCAATCAAGGTGTGCCTGTGGAAGAAACCAAGTCATCTTTAAGTTATGACACTACACCAATGTAACTAAGAATTCAGCTAACATTTTGATGAATGTATTTCATGTTATTTATATCTTGCCATTCAATTCAATTCAACATGTTTATTTGGTAGATTCTGGGGATACAGTGGTGAACAGAGAGATACAATAGTTCCTGCCATCACGGAATCAGAGTCCAGTGGGACAGGCAGGTAACAAACAAATACTTAAACAAATTAACTAAAACTTGTGGCATGTGCTAAGAATGAAAGAGCAAGGCTTTCTGGAATGGAGAAGCAGATAGATGGTTGATATTGAATGCAATTTAAGAGGATGTGGTGATGGATGGATATGGAAATGGGAAAGCAGTGTAACAACAGACTTGTAGGCTTATAGCTTGATCAGTGGATTGGATGGGTGTGCCATTTTCTGAGAAAAGGAAGCCTGAGGAAACAGGTTTTGGGAGTGGGACAAACCAGGAGTTCAGCTGTGAATAGAAATAGTTTGATAGAAATGTGAACAATCTGAGTGGAACTGTAAAAAATGGAATTGGATACAAGATGAGGAGAGAGAACAGAGATGAGAACTGAAATAGCAGTTAAATGGAGGAGACCACCCAAAGAGAAATTACAGAGAGAAGAGGGTGGAACTGAGTCCAGAATATCTTCAGAATTTATTTGTTTGTTTGTTTGTTTGTTTATTTATTTATTTGAATTCATTGGGGTGACCGTTAATAAAATTGCATACGTTTGACTTCTGCAATTCTATAATACATCATCTGTACGAGGTTATATTGTATTGTGTGTTCACTGCCCCATATCTTTAGACTTTAGAAACAGAAGAAGAGGAGCTAGCAACTAAAATTGAGAAAAGCTAGTTACTGGGGCAGAAGGAAAATGAGGAAAATGTGGTGTTACAGAGGAAAAGGAAATAGAGTGTTTTAGGAGGGAGAAGCTAATTACATTATATGCCACTAAGAGTTTGAAAAGATGGTCCATTGGTTAATAATTAATATTAATCATAAAACATAATTAATTGCCTATGAAATGGTGACTTATAAGCCTCACAATTATGTTTTTCATATTGTTCTCTTCTGGTCTGGCTGTCTTAGCACTTTTTAGATATCAATTCATGAATTTCTATAATTAATCTCAAAGCAGAAAGTGAGGAATAACTTTTTCAAAATGGCAAATGTACGGTAAGACCTTGTAACAGAGCAATGGGGTGAGGACTGACCTAAGAAACACCACTTTCCTGTCCAGGCTCAAGAGCTGTGTCCCATTGCTGCCAACCTGGCTCATCTACAGGGACTGGGAGGCCAGAGAGGGTATGGATCACATCTGTCTTCCTCATTTTTGCATTCCTGGGGCTTATCATATTGTCTGGCATATAGAACAGGGTCAATAATTATGTGCTCTGTGAAGAAATGAGGGACTTAAGATGTACTGGTGAGAATTATACATTTAGTATCAAAATAAGATCCATACATTGCTATTTGCTCATATGTTGCTCCCTTGTTTTTAATCAGGTCACACTGACAGAGTTCAGAGGTTCTGCAAATCTGGCCACACCAAAGGGAGCAACCAATCTCTATAACACCAATCTCTGTAAACCACAGTTGGCATTATATTCCCATGGGTTCTGAGGTGTTTGCAAAATATGATTTATTTGGAAAAAACCCATGATGCCTGAATTCTTACACCATTCACAGCCTACAGCTGTCAGACAGGTATTGGGCTTTCAGCAGGTTAATGAGTTAAACAACTGTGGGACTCCATTTGTTTTCTGAACTTGACTGGAGAAGGGTGGAGGGCTGCTTGTTTCCTCTACTTGATGAAGAGACCTCAGGGTGACCTCTGGCCCAGGTCAGGATTTTTATATCAAAACCAGTGAAAGTGGCTTGTGATTAGGTGCAGACGCTACTCTGGAGAGGACAGCAGCATTCCTTAGTGAGAGATGAACCTATCTCTAACTTAAGGGCTTCTTTGATTTATGGATGCTTGGGGCAATAACACAGAACTGCCAGAATACTCATCCCAGAAGCCCAGCTTCCAGACCTAGCCTCCAATACGGCCTGCAGAATGTCACGTGCACAGCATCACACAGTTGTGTGCACTCTTCAGATGGAGGGGAGTGTTTATAGTTGAACACCAGAGCCCTCATTTTTTTCAATTGAAGACTAGGGGAAAATGCCTTTTGTTGTTGTTGTTGCCATAAGAATATCTCAATTGGTTTTTGAGCTTTTCATTTCTTAGCAACTATTAACAATGTTCACACTCTTCAAAACTTGAAGGGCTTATAACTGAAAGGGGAGTCAAGGCAACCTGAGCCAAATGTGGGTGAATGTTGAGCCTGACGGCTTTCTGCCTCCCCACTTCTCAGACATCTGTTCCTGTGTCCTCATGTGCCTCCCTATTACAGGGCTCTCTCCACCCCTCCCAAATTTCAACAAGTAATGTGGAGTAGTGGGAAAAGTCTGGATTTCTGTTTTGATTTTTTAAAAAAATTTATCTTGTTTACCACTTACAGGCCACAAAATCTTGGGCAAATTCAATAGCTTTTTACGAGCCTTAATTTCCTTCTCTGTAAATAGAAGGAACTGCTATGAAGATTCAGAGAAAGTGCATATGAGGTTGGTAGCACAGGGCCTGACTCTTAGGAGAAATTCACCCCAGGTTCCCCTCACCCTTCCTCACCTGGGTTCCGGATTTGGCCTCACCTAGGTATACCTCAAGGTTTTGACTCACCCTTCTGCATTTCTCATCCAAATTCATCCTGGTATCATTATGTCAGGACTTCACTATAAGGTTGACTTGATAACCTCTGTCAAACTAATTCCAGGGAAAGCTTGAAGGCTGAAATCATTTTAATGTACTTACCCACAGTAAAAGGGGTTTTTGAAAATACTGGGCCAAAATGTGAAAGAATCCCCTCTAATAGTGGGCAAACCAGGGGAGGATATTTTGGGGGAGAAATTTATTTAGAGATTCTCAAATAAAAAAACATTTTTCCTTTGAAAGAGGTCAGGTACTCCCCCCAAAATAAGGTCTCCCTGGATTTCTCCTTACCTAATACTTATGGAAAAATCAAGAATCATGGATTACCTAAAACACTGTTTTTTCAAACTTTGGTGTGTTTAAGTTTGAAATGCATACAGAATTTAAGGAAAAACACCCAGAGATTTTGATTCAATAGATCTCCGAAGAGGCCCTCACTTTGGAAAATAATGGACTAGACCTGTAGACTTTATCTGCAAACCAAATTGACAAAACAGGCCAGCTCACTCCAGTTAAATCATGTGTTAATTTTAACAGTTAACAGGTGCTGACCAGCAAGAGTAAATAAAGGCAGTGAGTTCCAAGTATCTATTACTTGACAATATTGCACTTGACACCATTGCTTTTCCAGTGCTGGCAAGTCAAACGTGCCCAACAAGATGAATATTAAATGTGCATGATATTAAAAAAAGCAAAATAAAGCAATTTGACCACAAGACAGCAGATTGGGTGGCATGAGATGTACTCTAGGGAAAGGGTATGTGGATCTTCATAGAGAAAATGAAAAAAATCAATATATACATTAGCTGCTTTAATTTTTTTTTAGTTGCTTTAAATTTTACTGCAAACTTCTGACTTTAGAGCCTGGGTACATCTGATAGTAACCCATTTTGAACATGTGGGAGTTCCATTTACCAGAAAACAGGCCATTTGTAATGCAGTATGATTCTAGTGAAGGTTCAGTGATGTGCTCACTCAGTGACGTGTGCATTCTGACAGGACGTTAGCCTTGACTCAACACCTTTGTTTCATGATGGGAGAGCCAAGTTCAGAGAAGGAATGTCAACATGTGTTAGACACAGAAATCTCCCCTTCTTGCAGGGATCAGACCCTGTCACCTCACTGCCTCCACAAAGAAAAGTTAGAAGCTACTCCAGGAAGATTCTGAGCCACACTTCTTTGACTGTTTGGACTGACATGCTAGGATGTGCACAATGGCCAGGATAAAGCCTTGTCTTTAGAATGCCACAGATTATCCAGACAGGCCCTCAGCAGCTTTGTGGGTTAAAGCAGGCTTTCTCCGGGAAGATTTCATCTCATACATGAGGCTGTTTGTACCTGACTCCACATATGAACAATGAAAAATATACTCTGTTAACAATTTGAACTATTGTTTATATGATGTCAAACACCCTGAATCATATTTTTACTAAAATGATCACTGGACAATCAAGAGAATTAAAAAGAAATAATGCAAGTTTACATGGATGACTTGAGCATTTTCTTAGGTTCAGCTCAAAAGGGCATTAAGTATAGTTCAGGTAATTTATGAATAATCTAGGAATCTTAATGAAAATTTGATCTAATACATTGGAACTGACTACTTAAAAAAAAAGAGTAACAGGGTGACTCTTGATTAAGCCATTCTCTTCATTTCAAGTCAGCTAGGCTAAAATGAGCCTAAGAGAGAAGAGAAGTAAATTAAGAGAATGAATGTTATACAGCTTCCCTCAGAAAGTCCATACCTGCATCTGTGTGCTTTGTGGCTGGCACATCTGGAGGCAGAATAAAGTGATGAAAAAGATGGATGAACTCAGGCTCAGGTCCTTGCTCTCTCTTGTACCTACTTAGAGTCCTTGGGCAACATCTATAACTTGTCTGTCAGAGCCTCAGTTTACTCTCCCATAAAATGAGATAATAACATACCCACATCAGAGATTTCCCATGAGAATCAATGTGAGAATGTAGATCAAGCCCTAACATGTGGAAGGTACTACAGATGTGTTTCTTATTTTAGGATCAAGAAAGATAATTGTGTTCTAATATAGGGAGTAGAAAAAGAAAAGTGTGTCAGAATAACAGTATGTTGACGATGCATCAGGGGTTAGATTCAGAATCTCCTCTGTGAGGAAGAGAAAATAAGATCTTTATTTCACTGAATATTTAGTAAGCAGTTAAATGATCATTAAGCATAACTGCTTACTTTACTGTGCAAACTGCTTCAATTTAAAAAAAAAAGCAGAAAAATGTTCCAGAAAAGCAGGTCGGTCCTCTCACACTTGAAATGAGGTTTTTGCTTCACAAGGCTGCTTCACATACATTCCCTGGGAGACAGGGAGGGACAAGTTGTAGTGTCAGGGTCAAGAGCACAGGCCATAGAGCCAGACAGCCAGGCATCTCTCCCCTCCAAGACCAATGATATCTTGAGCTGGTCAGTCACTTTTCTCACCCATACAATTGGGATGATGACATCTTGGGCTGCTTATCTGACTTTAAAACATAAGATGTTCTTCCTTCTTCCTTCTCCTTCTATTTTTTTTTCAGTAACCAGTTCCAATGCACTGATGTCATAGGGCGGCTCTAAGGACTAAATAAAACCATGTGTGCAATGATCTTACCCCAGTACCTGGCACATAGGAGTCAACACGTAGTTTCTTAAATGACCCTGATCATCATCCCCATTTCTGTCTGAGGAGCCTGAGGTTAAGTAGCTACTTAACAGCAAGAGGGACCCAAGCCTCTGGGACAATCTTTATCGAAGCACAGGTTTTATGGAGATTCCACTGAAACTATAGCCTGACAGGAAGGATGACTCGTTAGAGGTCCCAAAGCATGTCAGGAATGTAGCAGTGCATAGCATCTGGCCCTTTTTTTAGGTAGTTATTAATCCATAGACTGCATGTACAAACCTGCTCAAGTGCTGCAAAGAACTAGCTCGTCAACCATGAAGGAAATTGAACCACTCAGGACAAAGAAGAGGCTTTGGACTTTTTGTGACATTCCCTGGTAATCATGCTTCTTGGTCAGTCTAATGTTACAAGCTGGCAGCCATCTGCCCTGTTTTACTGGTTCCTTTGCAATTACTTTGGAATGTAAAACAAATGCAGAATTTAAATTTGAGGATATTTTCTGATAATAAATTCCCTTGCTCTCTACTAAGTCTGAGAAGTTGGCTTAAACCAAAGTTGGCTGTGGGCTCCCTATCACCTCCTCTCCACTGAGACTTTTACTCATTCTTATTTTGTACCAGATTCTTTACAAAGACTGTGCTAAGCTGAGAGTTCAGTGCTGACTGGGAGGGGTGAGAGGTGGAGAACAGCAGAGGTGCAAAATGCATAGGGAACCGCTCTGTTGAGGTTGAACTGTTCCTGAGAGAGTTCATGACAGGAAAGGTGCTGTATGCAAGCAAAGGTGTGGCCTTAATAAGTGCAGTGCCTCCTACACAGCCCTCATCTACTGCCCACTGGCAGCCAAGTCAGTGGGGATGAATTCTTTTTCTAGTATATGGGAACTTCTGAACATACTGGAGAATGCAAGGGAGTGTGAAGTATAGGAGATTTAAAAAAGGGCAAACTTCAAAGCCCTGGGACCCTCTTCCACAGTCACAGAGGCAGGATTTGTAAAGGGGAATATACACTGCAAAGCTATCTTCTCAGCTTCAGGATCACAGGAAAGGTGCTGGGTTGTCATAAGTTGTGTAGGTTAATCCACCACCTTGAGTTTTGTCCAGGCTGAAGAATTTTGCAAATCTGCATATTTTGACTTTTTGCCACAAACCTTCTTGTTAGGTTCCCATTTCTCCAGAATCTTAGAAGAGCTCTTTAAATGTGCACTTTAAATATGAGTGGTTAGAACATAGCTCTGACCCTGAAGGCAGCAGGCTGTACTTACAGAATTGGCAGGCTGAATGTACAGAACTGCATTTAAATCAGGCAGTACTAATAGCTGGAAGAATTGGGAGCGGTGAATAAAGTGTTTTGAACTTACCTGCATCTCGGTCCCTGATACAGTAATCTGGTGAATTCTCAAAATACACAAGGTCATTTTTCGTTGGCTTCTTAAACCTCTTGTTAGCTACTGTGAAACCAGTGCCATCCTGGTTCATGACGACCTGGATGGCCCCGCTGTACTTCTTCCACAGATAATCGCCTGTTTTTCTGAAGTCAGCCATGGCCAGCCAGCATGTCCTCAGCGTACACGAGCCACTCACACCGTGACACTTGCACTCTTGTTTCAAGAACCGCTTCACAGCCTACCAAAAAAGACAGGCAAGGTCAGTGGAGCTAGACTCAAGCTTGTCTAGACACATGCCAGAACTTTCCAAACAACCAAGAAGTGACCGAAGACACAGGACCCCAGGGCTTAGGACTGGGAGATGTTGGATGTCACTTGCTGGTAACCTCAGCCACACTGCACTGACTACAGCATGCAGGGAGGTAGGGATGAGGGGCAAGCAGTGCCTGACTGGGAGCCCCATTATGCTATCAATATAACAAAAACCTCACTCATTTTAATTGAATGGGTACAGGGACAGCTTGAAGAGTAAGGCAATGAATTAGAGTATTTTCTTTTTTAAATATATTTTATTGATTATGCTATTACAGTTGTCCCATTACCTTCCCTTCATTCCCCTCCACCCTGCACACCCTCTCCCACCCACATTCCCCCCTTTAGTTCATGTCCATGTGTCATAAGTTCTTTAGCTTCTACATTTCCCCTTCTATTCTTGCCCTCCCCCTATCTATTTTCCACCTATCATCTATGCTACTTATTCTCTGTACCTTTTCTCCCTCTCTCCTCCTCCCACTCCCCTGTTGCTAAACCTCCATGTGATCTCCATTTCTGTGGTTCTGTTCCTATTCTAGATGTTTGCTTAGTTTGTTTTTGTTTTTTTAGGTGTGGTTGTTAATAATTGTGAGTTTGCTGTCATTTTACTGTACATGTTTTTTCTCTTCTTTTTCTTAGATAAGTCCCTTTAACATTTCATACAATAAGGGCTTGGTGATGATGAACTCCTTAA
>JAPYXV010003919.1:0-11819 GCA_028533065.1 Trachops cirrhosus
AGGAACAAATATAGAGGACACATGGACAAAACTATGGGGCTTGGAAATGGAAGGGAGGTTGGGAGGGATAGGTGGGTGGGCTGGAATGGGAGTAAAAGATTGAAACTATACTGAATAATCTAAAATAAAAAAAATAATAATAATAAACATAAAAATAAAGAAGATATAATAGACATCACACAAAATAAAATGACAGAAATAAGCCAATATTTTTATTCCTACATATTTGCCAATAGAACTGTGTGCACATGTGCATCAAGACATATCAACTAGAATGTTCATAGCAGTACTGCTCATCAAGGTCACAAACTGGAAACAGCTCAGATGTCCATTCACAGTCAAACAGGTAAATAAATTGTGGTGTATCCAAACAATGGAATGTTATATGACAATGAAAACAAATATCACAGCCAATATCACAACTGAAATCTCACAATATTAAGTTGTGAGAAAGAAGCCAAACACAAAAGAATGCATGCAATGTGATTCTACATAAATATCTTTAAAGAAGTGGCAAATTTTAATTTGTAAGTTGAGAAGTCAGAAGTGACTAGTGTAAACCCTTGGGAAGAAGAGAGAATTAGTGATCAGTATAAATGGGTATGAGAGATTGCTCTGGGATACAAACAGTGTTCTAGTACTCCATCTGGGCATGTTTTTTTGTGTTTGTTCTTTGGTCATCCTGATCTTTTATTTTATTTTATTTATTCTTTTTTATTGTATCTTTTCCATGATCATATAATCCCCTTAAACTCCCCTTCCCTCAGCAATCACCACATTGTTGTCCATGTCCTTGACTCCTTTGTCCTTTTTGCTCAATCCCTCTACCTTCCCCCTCCTTAGTTGTCATCCTTCTGTCTGTGAGTCTGTCTCTGTTTTGCTTGTTAGTTCAGTTTGTTCATTAGATTCCACACATAGGGTATGGTATGGTATCCTCTTGAATTTTATGAAATATTTTGAGAAGTAGTGGTGTTAGTTTTTCTCAGAATGTTTGGGAAAATTCACCTATATGCTATCTTGTCCAGGACATTTGTTTGTTGGGAGTTTCTTGATTACTGCTTCAATTTCACTAGGTATAATCTATGTTTTCAGATTCTCTGATTTTCCTGATTTAGTTTTGTTAAGATTGTATGCTTATAGAAATTTATCCATCTTGATCAGGTTGTCCAGTTTGTTGGAATATAGTTGTTCATAATATTTTCTTACAATCCTTTGTTTTTCTGTGGTGTCAATTGTTTTTTCTCCTCTTTCAGTTCTCATTTTATTTATTTGGGTCCTCTCTATATTTTTCTTAATGAGGCTGGCTAATGGTTTGTCAATGTTGTTTATCTTTTCAAAGAACCGGCTCTGGGATTCATTGATCTTTTGTATCATTTTCTTAGTCTCTATTTCATTTATTTCTGCTTTGATCTTTACTATTTCCTTTCTTCTATTCACTTTGAACTTTGTTGTTCTTTTTCAAGTCTTTTTAGTATAAAGTTAGATTGTTTATTTGAGCTTTTTTTTAGTTATTTGAAGATAGGCCTGTAATGTTACAAATTTCCCTCCTAGAATTGCTGTCCCTGTGTCCCACAGATTTTGGATTGTTGTGTCCTCATTTTCATTAGATCAAGATATCTTTGGATTTCTTGATCTTGTTGTTGACCCACTCATTGTCTAATAATGTGTTACTTAGCTTCCATGTCTTGGCATGTTTTTCAGTGTTCTTTTGTGATTGATTTCTAGTTTTATAATATTGTGGTCAGAGAAGATGCTTAATATGATTTCAAACTTCTTAAATTTACTGAGACTTGCTTTGTGTCCTAACATTTCATCTATCCTAGAGAATGTATATATCCTTGGAAAGTATGTATATTGTCCTGCTTTGAAGTAAAATACTCTTAAGTCATCAATTAAATCCATTTGATCTAGTGTGTCATTTAAGGCTGCTGTCTCCTTGTTGATATTCTGTCTGGAAGATCTATCCATTGAAGTCAATGGGTTGTTAAACTCCCTGACTATGATGGTATTTCTGTTAATCTTCCCCTTTATGTCCATCAAGATAGAGCGAGTGAGTGGGATAAAGGGAGAAAGGAGGGGAAGGGCCAAGTCAAAGAATATGTATGTAAGGACCCATGGACAAGGACAATGGTGGGGGGGAGGATCAAGTGTGGGAAAGGGGGGTGGGCAGGGTAGGAGAACAATGGGGGCAAATAGGGACAACTGTAATTGAATAATAATAAAAATTTTAAAACATTTGCTTCACATATTCAGGTGCTCTTATGTTGGGTGCATAAATGTTTACTAGGGTTCTATCCTCTTGTTGGGTTGTTCCTTTTATCATTATGTAGTGTCCTTCTTTGTCTCTTACTACAGTGTTTGTTTTGAAGTATATTTTGTGAGATATTAGTACAGCTACCCCAGGGTTTTTCCTTTGAATTTGCATGAAATATATTCTTTCCATTCCTCAGTCTTTGTGTATCTTTTGATCTGAGATGGGACTCATGGAGACAACATGTATGTGGGTCTTGTTTTCTTATCCATTCAACTACCTTATGTCATTTGGTCAGAGCACTTAAGCAATTTATGTGATTATTGATAGATACATATTTAGTGCCATTTTATTGTTAGACTATTTTCTTCTCTTTCTTTCTTTCTCCTTTTCTTCTTCTACTTCTTAAGGCAAGCCCTTTAACATTTGTTGCAGTACTGGTTTGGTGTTAACAAACTCTTTTAGCCTTCTCTTGTCTGGAAAGCTCCTTATTTCTCCTTCATTTTTCAGTGATATCTTCCTGGGTAAAGTATCCTTTGTTGTAGGACTTTGCTTTTCATTACCTTGAATATTTCATGCCACTCCCTTTGGCCTGAAATATTTCTGTTGAGAATCAGTGGACAGTCTAATTGGTGCTCCCTTGTATGTAACTATGTGCTTTTCTCTTCCAGCTTTTTGGATTCTCTCCTTATCTTTAAGCCTTGTCATTTTACTTATGATCTGTCTCAGTGTAGCCCTCTTTGTGTCCAACTTGTCTGGGACTCTCTGAGTTTCCTGGACTTGTGTGTCTTTTTACTTCACCAGATTAGGGAAGTGTTTGGTCAGTATTTCTTCAGATAGGTTCTCTATCCCTTGCTTGCTCTCTTCTCCTTCTGGTATTCCCATGATGTGAATGTTGTTATGCTTCACGTCATCCAGATTATTTCTTAAGCTTTCCACATTTTAAAAAATTCTTTTTTATTTTTGCTGCTTTGCCTGGGTATCATTTTTCACATTGTCTTCCAAATCACTAATTCAATCCTCTTCTTCATCTAGCCTACTTTTTATTCCTTCCAATGTATTATTTATTTCAGATATTGCATTTTTAATTTTTTTCTTTTTTGTGTTTTTTCCATTACATTTATTTTTATTTTACTGTCCAAGTACAGTTGTCTGCCTTTCCTCCACCAAACCCCCTCACCCCAGCCATCTACACCTCCCTCCCCTACTTCCACCCTCCCCTTGGTTTTGTCCATGTGTCCTTTATAGTTGTTCCTGAAAACCCTTCCCCTCTTTCCCCCCATTAGACCCTCCCACCTCCCCTCTGGTTATTGTCAGATTGTTCCTAATTTCAATGTCTCTGGTTATACTTTCCTTGCTTGTTTGTTTTGTCGATTAGGTTCTACTTAAAGGTGAGATCATATGGTATTTGTCTTCCACCACCTGTCTTATTTCACTTAGCACAACAATGAAATATCACAGACAGAAATCAGGGGAAAAATTCCTATTTGATATAGCAATAAGGAAAATAAAGTACCTAGGAATAAACCTAACCAAGGTGGTAAAAGACCTGTACTCAGAAAACTACACAACACTGAAGAAAGAAATTAAGGAAGACACAAACTAATGGAAACATATAGTGTTTTTATGGATCAGAAGAATTAACATATTCAAAATGTCCATAATACCCAAAACAATTTATAAATTCAATGTGATCCCTATTAAAATACCAATGGCATATTTCACAGCTATAGAACAAACTTTTCAAAAATTTGTATGGAACCATAAATGACACTGAATAGCTGCAGCAATTTTGAGAAAGAAGAACAAAGTAGGAGAGAATCACAATACCAGATATAAGTCCACTGTAATCTAAAGAGTTTGATCTTGGCATAAGAAGGGACACATAGATCAATGGAACAGAATAGAGAGCCCAGAAACAAACCCAAGTCTCTATGGTGAATTAATATTCAACAAAGAGGGTAGAAGCATAAAATGGAGTAAAAATAGCCTTTCCAACAAAGGGTGTTGGGAGATCTGGACAACTACATGCAAAAAAATGAAACTTGATCACCAACTTACACCATATACAAAGATAAATTCAAGGTGGATAAAAGATTTAAATATAAGCCATATCACTATTAAAGGAAAACATAGGCAGGAAAATCTCAGATATTCCATGCAGCAATATTTTCATACATATGTCCCCTAGAGCAAGGGACATAAAGGAAAGAATAAACAAATTGGATCTCATCAAAATAAAAAGCTTCTGCATGGCTAATGAAAATAGCATTGAAATGAAAAGAGAACCAATTGTATGGGAAAACATATTTGCCAACGATACCTCAGACAAGGGTTTGATCTCCAAAATGTATAAAGAACTCACACAACTCCACTCTAGGAAGACAAACAACCCAGTTAGAAATGGGCAAAGGACTTGAACAGACAATTCTCCAATGAGGACATACTGAGGGCCCAGAGACATGTGACAAGATGATCAGCATCACTAGCCACCAGGGAGATGTAAATTAAAACCACAATGAAATACCACTTCACACTAGTTAGAATAGCCATCAAAACCAGATCAACAAAGAAGTGTTGGAGAGGATGCATAGAAAGGGAACACTGGTGTACTGTTTTGGTGGGAATGCAGACTGGTATGGCCAATGTGGAAAACAATATGAAATTTTCTCAGAAAGCTAAAAATGGAACTGCCTTTTGTCCTGGCAATTCCACTGCTGGGATTATACCCTAAGAATCCTGAAACACCAATCCAAAAGAACCTATATACCCCAAAGTTCATAGCAGCACAATTTACAATAGCCAAGTGCTGGAAGCAACTGAAGTGTCCCATCAGCAAATGAGTAGATAAAAAAACTTTGGTACATTTACATGATGGAATACGACACAGCAGAAAGAAAGAAGGAGTTCCTACCCTTTGCGACAGCATGGTTGGAACTGCATTCTTTATTTTGGGCTGGTCCTTTTTTATGGTTTCCATGTCTTCTTTCATGCTGTTGAGTATCCTTATAATCATTACTCTAAACTCTCTCTGTTAAATTGCTTGCCTCCATTTCATCTACTTCTTCTTCTAGAGAATGTCCTTATTTCATTTGCAGTGTCTTTCTTTGTCTTCAAATTTTGGCTGCTTCTTTGTAGTTGTTTCCATATATTAGGTGGATCTTCAAGGACTCTTGTGTAGGACTATGCCAGAGGTTGACTCTGTTTGGCTCTGGTCTACCTGTTTGGAGCTATCCATGATCCACAGAGTGTTGCTACCTCTACTGGAACTGTTTGTATGCAGGAAGAAACAGGCTATATACCAAGGTCAGATTTTAGGCCTGGGTGAGGTTCAGCTGAAGTCTCAGAGCTCCCAGGGATCTGACTTAGTGTGCTAACCTAGTCAATGATATAGCCTTAAGCTGTACTCAGCAGCCTGGCTTAAGCTCCATAGGGTGGGGCAGAGTAATTCATGTGGGTGAGGCTATTGCTTCCCCACAGGTTTTTGCCACTTGGAGGGGAGTGCTCTGCCTGAGAGAAATGGCTTCTGCATTATGCGTGAAGACTTAGAACAGGGATCCTGGTGTCTATTCTGTCAGTTCTCTCCCCAGAGCCACCAGTCCCAGACTCTCCGCCAGCATCTCTAGTCTACTCTGCCCCAACTCTGCCAAGGCCCAGGTTCTAAACAAAATTTTGTTGTTCTTTTAAGAGGCTCCTTGCATTTCCTGCCATCTCTTCCTGGCGAACAGAAACCCAGCTGCTCACAGCTGGACGTTATCTGGGTTCCTTTTCTAGTTCTGGTGCTGTAGGCTGGGGAGCCCAGCTTGGGATTTGGACACCGCACTTTTCAGAGGGATCCCCCAGGTCACTGAAATATCCCCTGGCACTTCAGCTGCCATGCATGGAAGTCCAGCTAGCCCTCTCATGCCTCCTCTGCACTCCCTAGAAGTCACATTGTGGTAAAGTGGTTTCTTCTACTGTGGTTATAAGGCCCCTCTCCAGCTAGTGTTCAGTTGGTTATTCAGAATGATATCTCTACAATTCAGTTGCAATTACAGATTGGTCCTGGGCAGAGATTAGTGCAGCTTCCACTTACTCCTCTGCTATCTGAAGTCTCTGGTTATACTTATATGACCATTAAGTTTGTGGTACTTCATTGAGCTATAAATCCTAATAGGCTCTATTATGATGGGATGATCTTCTTTACAGCTTGTGAAGACATCAAAATGTGGAGGAAGTGTCACAAAGATCAGGAAAGAGTTCCAAAGAGGTCTTTGTTTTGTTTCTAGGACAATCAAATTAATGTGTGTCCTCTCTAATTTAGTAATGTTGCAGGCACATGTGTTGTAAATTTTGGGCTCAAACCTTTTGTAATCACACACACATAAAGGAGTCAACATTGGACCTTTTATGCAGAAGTTATATGAGAACTTGTATCTTCTTTCTTTCATTTTTCAAATCCTCATTAAAGATATGTTTATTAATTTTAGAGAGCAAGAATGGGAGGGAGAGAGATAGAGATAGAGAGAGGGAAACATCTATGGGGTGCCTCACATACTTCCCCAAATGGGGATTGAACCTGCAACCTGGGTATATGCCCTGATCAGAAATTGAACCTGCAATAGTTTGGTGCATAGGATAAGGCTCCAACCAACTGAGCTACCTGGCTAAGGCTGTATCGTATTTCTTGAGTTGTCTGCGATGTCTGGACTTGGAAAGTCTAAGATTGATTTGAACATACAGTTTTCTGGAAGTAGAGAAAGACTTATAGGACACTGGGATAAGGTTTAGGCCCCTAGGAAATGGTAATTTTTCAGAGAATGGTAGGTAGGCACAGGCTTGTTATTAAGTGACTTACCTTCTCTGAAAAGGAGATCAGAGTTCTTTCTTTAATTTCTAGTTATTTAAGAAATCCATTAAAAATAGCATGGACACCCATGTGCCAGAATTTTGCATGAGATAAGAATTTTTTCAGTGATCTTCTCTGACATCTCCTAACTCCAAGTTTCCTGTTACACAACCTCAGCTTCTAGGGGTGTGTGAGTAAAGAGGCAAAAAGGGGATAATAGGCCTGTTGGCTCTAGTCAGCAGAAATTTGCCTGGAGATGGGATATACTTCATAAGGTAGATGTTATAAAATTTTAGATAATCATTCATTTTTCTAGCCCATATTGATCTATAGCTTGTTTAACAAGAAAGGTATTAATTCCACTTTACTGATATTAACAAGAGACATTGAAGAATCATAACTCAACATGATTTCTTTGGACAGAGTTAGTTAGGAACTTTGCTTTTGATATTTTTGTGTTGTCTAAAGAAATTAGTTATGTATATGTGGCCAAGTAAGCTTGTAAAAAATTGTTCATTATGTTGTCTTATTTCAAGATTTACTATGAAACAACAGAAATAGACAAATACATATATAGTAAATTGATTTTCAAATGGGAAAAGAAAATCTTTTCAACAAAAGGTGCTGGCACAACAGGATATCTGGGTGGAAAATAATGAATGTTGACCTTATGTCATACCACACACAAAAAACTCGAAGGAGGCCAAAGGCTTAAATGTAAAAGCTAGGCTATAAAACTTCTAGAAGAATACATAGTGAAAAATGTCCATGGCCTTGCAGTAGGTAAAACATTCTTAGGATCCTGAAATTATAAACCATACCAAAAATTGACCAGTTCAACTTAAAGAAAATGTAAAATTTTTGCTCTGAAAAATACCATTAAGAAAATTCAGATGTGGGATTTCTGGTCAGGATAGTGGTGAGGGCAGACATGGCTTGCCTCTTCACACAAGCACATCAAAATTACAACTAAAATATAGAACAACCATCATTTAGGAATGTCAGAAACTGAGCTGAATGGAAGTCTGACAACCGTAGACTTGAAACCACATTCATCAAAACTGGTAGGAGCAGCACAGACCTGGAATAGGCTGGTCCAACACCCACATAAATAAAAATGTTGGAGGGAAATCTTGGGAGTGAAGAGTCCCAGGCTCACAACAGGCCCCCTAGGCCAGGGTTCTAGTGCCAGGAAGATAAATCCCCACAACTTCTGGCTGCAAAAACCAGTGGGAGTTGAGTTGGTGGAAAAAATTGCTGAAGCCCCAAGTAGTTCCTCCTAAGGAACCTACACATGGACTCACCTATTCAGACTTACTCCCGCTGAGCTCCTGCACTGACATAGCAGCTTGAAAAGCACCAGTCATATACAGGGAGAAACTGAAGTGTCTGGCATCAAGATGAGCAGAGGCCATTGTCCCATTGCTAAATCATTCCCTCACAGAGCCGGTAAGATGGCGTCATATCTGAGATTTCATAAACCTGGCTAACACTGTTTGATCTGCCTTGGAGATCCCCAGAGGCTCTGCTGCACCAAACTTATGGGCCCACCCAAGTTGCTTTTCCACAAGAATGTCTGGTATTGGCTCCTAAATCCTATCAAATAAGCAATAGCTGGCTTGGTGAGCCTTAGTGGCAGCCAGATTAGATACACAGCTTGCCTTTGCCTGGGAATCTCAAGCCCAGCATGACTAGCAGCTTTCTCAGATTGCTTTACAATTCAGGCAGAGCACCCCAGGCAAAACAGAGGAGTGGGCTGACCTTGACTTGCACCACCCAAAAAACCCCAGGGCCTATGTACCCAGTGGACAACTACAGACCACATGGGAGCACAAACACCCTGCCCTTGCACAGCTGATCCTCTGCCAATGGTGGAGGTTGGTGGTCAGTGTTCATCATCAGTCCTTGCAGCTGATTGGCCTGGGTAAACCCCTCCATTGGTCTGCCAACAGCAACCAAGGCTCAACTACAAGAGGAGGGTGTACTCAGCCCATATGAAGGGTGTACCTTGAGCACCTAGCTTGGGTGATATGGGAGGCTGTGCCACTGGTCCTACAGAATACCTACTACATTAGGGCATATTACCAAGACACAAGTCAATGAGTCAATGCAGCTCTACCTGATATATAGAAACAAACACGGAAGACAAAACAAGGAGACAGAGAAAAGTGGCAACAATGAAAGAACATATCAAAGCTCCAGAAAAAGAGCCAAATGAAATGGAGATAAGCAATCTATCAGATGTAGAGTTAAAAACACTGGTTATACGGTTGCTCAAGGAACTTAGTGAGGATTCAGCAGCATAAAAAAGGCCCAGTCAAAAACGAAGGATACACTAATTGAAATAAAGAACAATTTACAGGGAAACAACAGTACAATGGAGGAAGCCGAGAATCAAATCAATGATTTGCAACATAAGGAAGCAAAAAACAACCACACAAAACAACAAGAAGAAAAAAGAATTATGAAAAGTGAGGGTAGTATAAACAGACTCTGGGACAACTTCAATGGGTCCAACATTTGAATCATAGGAGTGCCTGAAGGAGTAGAGAAAGAGCAAGTAATTGGAAATTTATCTGAAAAAATAGTGAAAGAAAACTTCCCTAATTTGGTGAAGGAAATAGACATGCAAGTCCAGAAAGCACAGGGAGTCCCAATTATGATGGATTTAAAGAGGCCCACTCCAAGACACATCATGATTAACAGGGTAAAGTTTAAAGATAAAGAGAGACTCTTAAAGCAGCAAGAGAAAAGAAGTTAGTTACCAGATGGTTGCCATATGGGAAGAGGGAGGGTGAGAATGGGTGAAGAGGTGAGGGGATTAAGAAGTACAAATAGATACTTACAGAATAGACATGGGTATGTAAAGTATAGTATAGGAAATGGAGTAGCCAAAGGACTTATACTCACATGGCTCATGGACATGAACAATGGTGATGGGATTGCCTGAGGGGTTATGGGGTGCTGGGTGGAGGAGGGGAAAGGGGGAAAATCTGAACAACTGTAATAGCATAATCAATAAAATATAATTTAAAAAACAATTAAAAGCCAAACTAAAGAATGAAAGAAATTATTTGTAATGCTTATGTCTGGAAAGGGACACTCCTGTAGCTCTAATGCAATAAAAAATAGAAAAAAGTTTGTACTGACAATTCATAAAAGAAGATAATAAATGGTCAACAAGCACATGACTAGATGGTCAGCATAGTCATCAGGGAAACACAAACCAAACCTGAAAATAGATAACACTGCACATTCCTTGGAATGGCTTTCATTTAAAGACTGACAATATCAAATATCAGGGAGGATGTAGAGTCACTAGAACTCTCATACACTCTTATAACCATTTTAGAAAGTTTTTTTGACATTTTTTCAAAAGTTAAATATGCACCTGCCATACAACTCAGATATATTACTTCTAGGGATCCACCCAATAAAAATGAAAATATGTGTCCAAACAAAGATTTATGTATAGATATTCACAGCAACTTTTTTCTATAATAACCCAAACTGGAAATACCTTAGTGAGTATTAATAGGTATAGAAATAAAGAAAATAGAGTATACATGATATAATACTCAACAATAAAAATGGATAACTGCTCATGCATGCAACACCATGGTTGAATTTAAAAATTATTGTGCTGAGTGAGTCCTGACTGGTGTGGCTCAGTGGTCTGAATGCTGGCCTGTGAACCAAAAGATTGCTGGTTCTATTCCCAATCAGGGCACTTGTCTGGGTTGCTGGCCAGGTCCCTGGTTGGGGGCATGAGAGAGGCAATTGATAGATATAACTCTTCCATGTTGATGATTCTCTCCCTTCTTTCTCTCTCACTTTCTCTTTCTCTAAAAATAAATAAATAAAATATTTTTTAAAAATATTATGCTGAGTGAAATCAGCCATCAATAAAATAATACACAACTGTATTATCCCATTTTTATGAAATACAACTAATTTATAGTAACAAAAAGCATACCAATGGTTTCCTGGGGATGGGGCAAAGGGAGGGACAGATAACAAAAGAACACTAGGCATTTTGGGTGATGATGAAGGGGTTTTATGTCTTGATTTTGGAAATGGATGCAAGGTTTTAGTGGTTTCAATCAACCAAATTCATTAAAATTTGTATCTTAAATGGATACATTTCATTGTGCATAAATTATTTCTCAATAATGTTAACATAAAATATTTAAAAAATTAAATTTTAAGCCAGGAGAGAGGAAGTCACATGACACCATGTTTTATGAGACTTTCTAGTGAGAGAACACAGGGTTCATTTATATGGGGTGTATGCTCACACTTACACACGACATTCCTGAAACCAGTAAACCTTATATTCTAACTTGCTTGCAGACTAGTGAGGCTCTGGGACTTTACCTGAAGTATTCTGAAGCCACATAGCAGGGGAATAATTTCCTTTCCTATTTTTTATATTTTTGTCTTTGTGTGTCTCATGATTAGTAGTAAATTCCTGAACTACAGTTGAAGCATGAGGCATTATTCTGAGGACAGAAAGGAACTGAATTGGACCTTGGACTGAAACATCTGAGAGCTTGGAGGGTGTTCATGGGTAATGAAGGAGAGTAAAGAAGAAATGAGAATCCCTGAGGCTCAAGGGAATCAAACCCCTTCAGGGCCAGGCTGGGACAGAGATGTGGTTTTCACCAGCAGGGGAACTTGAGGTGGGATATAAATAAGTGCATCCAAATTGCACCCATCACCTTCTTTCCAAATCTCTTC
>JAPYXV010003920.1:0-11819 GCA_028533065.1 Trachops cirrhosus
GTTCTCCTTTATTATTTGTTCAAATATCTTTTCCACTTGTTGCCCTTCCTCTTCTCCTTTTGGCACCCCTATAATTCCGATGTTGGAACATTTAAAGATGTCCTGGAGGTTCCTAAGCCTCTCCTCATTTTTTTTGAATTCTTATTTCTCCATTCTTTTCTGTTTAGTTGTTTCTTCCTTCTGGTCCACTCCATTGATTTGAGTCCCAGTTTTCTTCCCATCACTATTGGTTTCCTGTGCATTTTCCTTCATTTCACTTAGCGTAGCCTTCATTTATTCATCTAATTTGCGACCAAATTCAACCAATTCTGTGAGCATCCTGATCACTAGTACTTTGAACTGTGCATCTGATAAGTTGGCTATCTCTTGGTCCCTTAGTTGTATTTGCTCTGGAGCTTTGATCTGTTCTTCCATTTAGGCCCTTTTTTTTTTTTTTTGGTCCTGTCACACCTATTAGGTAGTGAGGGGCGGAGCTTTAGGTGTTGACCAGGGCGTGTCAACACAGTCCCTGGGTTGTGAGGATGTAAGTGGGGGCAGGGTCTAAGAGGGAACAGTGGTGCTTGCTTCACTCTCTGTCGGATTTCAATCCCTTCTGCTGCTTCCCCCAAGCACACTGGGCCTTTCTGGTGCTAATTCCCGTGTAGGTGGGCTTGTGCACGTTCTGGGACACCGTGGGTCTCTCCAGTGAACTCTCCTGTGAGGCTGGGGCTCTCTCCCTGCACCTCAACCTCCACAGGTGTTTTCGATCAGTGTCCTGAGGCTCTATATCCTGACGCTGGGACCCTGGGTTACTCGTTCTGTCTTGCTTCCCAGTTTCGCCTGGTTTATCTGCGTGCAAATGTGGGACCAACCAGTCAGCCAGCTGCCTTTCGCACAGTGCCTCGCTTCACAACCGCTGCCTTGCTGGGTCTGCCTGTTGCCACCCTGGGCCTGGAGTCTGCCAGCTGCTGCCTGCGCATCCAGGGTCTGCCCGCTGCGGTCTTGAGTGCCAGGATGTCTTACACAGCTGGTGCCACCACTTTCTGTGCCGTGACCCCTCTCCACCTGGCTCTGCCCTTCCTACTGGCCTGGATGAATGTGTCTATTTTAACTCCTTGGTTATCTGACTTCCATACAGTTCAATTTTCTGTCAGTTCTGGTTGTTATTTTGTTTCTAAATTGTTGTCCTTATTTTGGTTGTGCAAGGAGGCACAGTGTGTCTACCTATGCCTCCATCTTGGCTGGAAATCTGCTTTGTTTTTTCATCACAGAGAAACTGTCATACCAAACAGTTATTTCAGAACTACATCCTTCATGACATCTTCTAAAAGATTTTATTTATTTTTAGAGAGAGGAGAAGGGAAGGATAAAGACTGGGATAGAAACACTGACATGTGAGAGAAACATGGATCAGTTGCCTCATGCACACCCCGTGACGGGAACCTGGCCTGCAAACCAGGCATGTGCACCCACCCTGCCCAGTGATTGAATTGGTGAGCTTTCGGTTTGCAGGACAACGCCCAACCCAGTGAGCCACGTCAGTCAGGATCTTCATGATATTTTTCGTATCTCTCTGTGTTTGTGTGTCTGTGTCTTCTTTCTGGAACTGTGATGTCTCTTTGACAATAACAGTATTGTTATGTGTATAGTAAACGTTTTTGAAACGTAACAGGATTGTTAGTCATACCTCCCATTTCAAGGCACACTCACATTATCAACCTGCACAAGTCTCTTGTTTTATTAGTTTTCCTCTTTATTCCTGGTGTTCTACCCCATTTTCCTTTAAACCTACCCTGATGTGTTTGATATGTATGCTTGAATATGTGCGTATCCTCTCGTGTTGTTTTGAATACATATGTTTTATATATAACTATCATTGTTACAGTTCTCACTTTTTTCAGTCAACACTGCATTACATTGCATATACCTAGTTGATTCTGACTATCGCCATATGTCTACTGTATTTTATCCCATTCCCTGAGATAAACGTTTTCATTACCTTCAGTTCCCTGCTGTCACAACATTCTGGGACACATCTTAATAAAAACCAAACAGAAACCAAAGAGTTCTTTTGGGGGTATGTATCCAGTAGTTGGATTTTTGGATCAGGGCACATATAGATACATTATTTCACTAAGTACTGGCAAATTGCTTTCTGGATTGACTATACCAGTTTACATTTTCCAGGTGGTCACCTGTTTTCTTCATCTCACGCGTGCTTTATATTTTCTATTCTTAGTTTTTTTACTTTGCAATTCATTAATGATTAGTGAAGTTGAGTATCTCTTTATGTATTCATTAGGTATTCCTTAGTACTTTTCTATAAATTTTTCATTTCTCCTGCCCTGTTTTCTGTTTTACTTCCTTTCTTTTTGCTTTATAAGAGTTCCTTATATATTTTAGATATTAATCTATTGTTGGTTTTAGACATTGAAAATCTCTATTACTCTTTTTGTAGTCCCTATGGTGAAGACAGCTAAGTTAACAAATACATTCTTCCCTTCTATAGTAACAATTTAGGATGGGCACATGACTGCTCAGTTAGATATTACATTTCCTACTTTATCATTAGTTGAGACCATATGACTAATTTGCCAGTCGATATGTGAAAGGTATTATGTGAAATATGTGAAAGGCACTTCTACTTCAGTACCTTAAAAGAAAAAAGACCTTTAATTGTGCTAAAAAACATTGCTGTGTAACACCATATGGGTTTCAGGTATGCAACATTATAATTCAACATCTATATATACTACATCATGCTCACTACCAAGAGTCTAGTTTCTTTGCTTCACCATACAGTATCGCCTTTTCCTGTTTTGACCTCCCTCCTGGTCAAATGAACTTTCTTCTGAGTTCATTTGTTGTTGTTGCTTTCATTTGTTTTTGTTTTGTATTCCACATGAGTGAAATTATGTAGGATTTGTCTTTTCCAGCTGACTTACTGCACTTAGCATAATATCCTCAAGGTCCATCCATGTTGTCACAAATGACAGGATTTCACCAACTTTTATGGCTGAGTAGTATTTCACTGTGTGTATATGCGTATGTATAATCTACTTTATCTATTCATCCATCAGTGGACACTTAGTTTGTTTTCATGTCTTGGCTATTGTAAATCATGCTGCAGTGAACATAGGTATACATATATCTTTTCAAATTAGTGTTTTACATTCTTTTAGTGCATACCCAGAAGTAGAATAACTGAATCGTATGTTAGTTCTATTCTTAATTTTTGAGGACTCTCCATACTGTTTTCCCTAGAGGCTATACTTACATTCACCGACAGTGTATGAGGCTTTCCTTTTCTCCACATCCTTTCCACCATTTTTTTTTATCTTGCTGTTTCTTGTCATTTTGATGATAGCCATTCTAACGGATGTAAAATGATAACTCATTTTTATTTGCATTTCCCAAATAATTAGTGATTTTTGGATACCTTTTCATGTGCCTGTTGGGCATCTGTATGTCTTTTTGGAAAAATATTTAGATTTTCTGCCCATTTTTAATTAGGTTGTGTGTGTGTGTGTTTGTGTGGTTAAGATGTATGAGCTCGTTATATATTTTGGGTATTAACCCCTTTTCAGATGTATGATTTGCAAATATCTTTTTTTTTAAAGATTTTATTTATTTTTATGCAGAAGGTAAGGGAGGAAGGAAGAGAGGGGGAGAAGCATAAGTGTTTGGTTGCCTCTCACATACCCCCTACTGAGGGCCTGGCCTGCCACGCAGGAATGTGCCCTGATTGGGAATCGAACCAGCGACCCTTTTGTTTGCAGGCTGGTGCTCAATCCACTGAGCCACACCAGCCAGGGATAAATGTCTTTTTTTATTTGATAGGTTGCCTTTTCATTTTGTTGATTGTTTCCTTTGCTGTGCAGAAGCTTTGTAGTTGGATGTAGACCCATTTGTTTATTTTTGGTTGTGTTGCCCCCTGCCATTAAAGTCTGAGCCACAAAAACATGATTAAGACCCATGTCAGGGAGCTTACTGCCTATGTTTTCTTCTATGTATTTTATGGTTTCAGGTTATATGTTCAAGTCTTTGATTCATTTTGAGTTAATTTTTATGTATGGTTAAGATAGTGGTATAGTTTCAGTCTTTTGCATATGGCTGTCCAGTTTTCTCAACACCATTTATTTCTTTTATTTTTTAAAATATTTTATTTAGTTAATTATTTATTTTTAGAGAGGGGAAGGGAGGGAAAGAAACATCAGTGTGTAATTGCCTCTCAAATACCCCCCACTGGGGACCCAGCCCGCAACCCAGGTATGTGCCCCACACCGGGAATCGAACCAGCAACTCTTAGGTTTACAGGACAGCATTCAATCCCCTGAGCCACACTAGCCAGGGCTCACCGCCATTTATTGAGGAGACTTTTCTTTCTCTGTTCTAGATTCTTGGCTTCTTTATGGTAAATTAGTGGTCCATATATGTGTGGTTTTATTTCTGGGCTCTGATTCTGTCCTATTGATTCTTACGTGTTTTTCTGTTGATACCATACTGGTTTTGGTTATGATAGCTTTGTAGCATAGTTTGAAATCGGGGGTGTGATACCTCTTTTTTTTCTTTTATCTCAGTATTGCTTTGTCTACTTGGGGTCTTTGTAGTTCAATAAAAATTATAGGATTTATTTTGGGGGGAAATGCTGTTGGGGTTTTTTTAGGCACTGTGCTGAAACTATAAGTTACTTTAGGTAATATGGGCATTTTAACAATGTTTATTCTTTCAGTACATGAACACAGAATATCTTTCCATTTCTTTGTGTCTTCAGTTTCTTTCAACAATGTCTTACGCATTTCAACATATAGGTCTTTCACCTCTGTGCTTAAAATTATTCCTAGGTATTTTATTATTTTTGTTACATTTGTAAATGAGACTTTTTTTATTTCTCTTTCCTATTTTTGTTGTTAAAATATAGAAATGCAACAGATTTTTGTATATTTTGTATTCTGCAACTTGTATTTGTTTATAATTTCTAATAGTTTTTTGGTGGAGTCATTAGGGTTTTTTATATATAATATCATGTCATCTTCAAATAGTGATAGCTTTACCTCTTTCTTTGCAATTTAGATTCCTTTTCTTTCCTTGCCTGATTGTTTTAGCTAGGACTTCTGATATTGTTTTGAAAAATAGTGGTGAGAGTGGGCATCCTTGTGTTGTTCTTGATTGTAGAGGAAAAGCTCTCAAGTTTTTACCTTTCAGTGTGATACTAGCTGTAGGTTCGTCATATATGGCCTTTATTATGTTGAGATACTTTCTTTTTAAGTCCGTTTTTATGAGATGTTTGATCTTAAATGGATATTGTAATTGTGTGAACTGCTTTTTCTGCATCTGTTGAGATGATCATGATTTTTATCCTTCATTTTATTAATATGGTGTCATATTGATTGATTTCTGGATGTTGAACCATCCTTGCATTCCTGGAATAAATCCTACTTGATCATGGTCTGTGATCCTTTTAATGTGTTGTATTCAATTTGATAATATTTTGTTGAGAATTTTTGCATCTATGTTCAATAGAGATACTGGCCTGTGGTTTTCTTTTGTGTGCACATTGTCCTTGTCTGGTTTTGGTACCAGGGTAATGTTAGCTTTTTAAATCTACTTAGAAAGTATTCATTTCTCTTCAACTTGGGGGGACAATTTGAAAAGGATAGGTATTAAATCTTTGAATATTTGGTAGAGTTCACCAGTGAATTCTGGTCCTGGGCTTTTGTTTTTGAGGAGATTTTTTATTACTATTTCAATTTCCTTACTAGCAATTGGTCTATACAGATTTTATGTTTCTTCATGATTCAGTCTTAGAAGAGTATATGATTTTAAGAATTTATCCATTTTCTCTAGACAGCTATAGCCCTAGGACTGAGGCTTATATTTTTCATTAAAAATAAATTTATTAGTACCTTTATTTTTTAAAGATAATTCACACACCATAACATTCACCCTGTTAAAGTGAACCTGTCAGTGTTGGTTAGTATGTTTACAAAGCCTTATACTCTAAGGAAACATTTTTACTTAAGTATGCTAATTACATTTATTTTCTTAGCTATAAGTCTTTTGTCCATGTGGTTACTATTTCCTATTATATTCCTCTTTTCCTTCTCTTAAATTCTTTTTGATTCAGATCTAATGTCATCTTTAGGGAAGGCTGTTTTGATTCCTCATAAATTTTTTTTCCCTGTGCTCCCACAGCTCTTTTTTTATCCCTTTATTATATCACTTATCACATTTATATTGTAATTATCTCTTTAGTTATTTCTCTTCCCTTTCAGACCATTTATCTTTCAAGAACAAAGACTGTTCTTGCTTTTCCGATATCTTCAGGAGCTAGAACAATGGGAGAGATGGTAGGTGTTTCAGTACATATTTATTGAATGATTATCATTTCAGGTAGTTTTGGCTGCCCATAAGCCTTAAGCATATACTAAGAGCTTGATATACTAAATTTAATGGTGAATATTAAAATAATGTGCTTTTTGTTACTGGAAATGATACATTTTAGGGTTAGAAGGGACCGATCCACCCCCAGCTAATAATACATACACAGTCAGACACATTCATATGAGCACACAAAGCAGTTGAAATCCATGGAAATTGAATGACTTAGTGGTATAATTGGGACTAAAGAACCCATGTTACCTCATTTTTGTCCTGTATTATTCTTTTTTTTCTTTCATCTTATAGCCTAATCTGATGAGTTACAATGAAAATTCATTTGTTTCCAGAAGTTTAGGGAAAAGACCATGATCATGTTAATTAATAATACTATCTTTCTGTTTTAACAGTAAGAAACCAGTTGCCAACCAGAATTTTGGAAAAGAAGTATTAAACAGTGACAGTATTTTTCTGTGTTACAGACCTCCGTGAGTGAAAGCCTTCAGAGGGAAGCTGCTAAAAAGCAAGCAATGAAACAGGTAAGGTGGAAAAGTGAGTTAAATGCACTTGGTGAAGGAAGTATTTCAGCTCACATTTTTATGTATCAGTTTTCATATCTAACTGCTGAGACAAAACAAAAAAGGTGTACATAGAGAAATAAATTTATCTTGACCCTGGTTTTTGAAAATATGTTAAGATGTGTTTTGATTTACATAGATTTCTTTTTTATAAATTTTAAAGGAAAAAATAGAATGAAGAATTAGCTGTTTATTACAGTGTTGTAGATTAAATCCACTTCTGCTTTTTGGTGACTTAACAGTCTGACAATGGACTATATGGTTTAATAATTCTTGCTAGTGAGCTTACTTACCAAAAAAAATTTTCTTCACAACCAGAGTGATTTCACAATTGTATAATTATTTGAAAATCACCTACCAAGAAAGGGGAATGTCAGATAATTTTTAATAGACTTGCTAGCACCATTATTTTTATATAATGCTGTATATATTTTGAAGCATTTTTTAAATACATACAATATTTTATAAATTCTCACAAATTTCTTTGTAGTCTTGATTATGAAATCTGAAATTTCAAAAGGATGAATTATCCCTCATAATCACACAGCTATTTACAGAGGTCAGCCTAGTGCTTACTGATTTTTCTCCTACTACACCAGTGTCTTTGATTTAGCTGCTACAGAACATAATGTAATTAAACAATGGCAAAGTAACCTTTATTTTCAATTTTAATTCTTTCACTGTTCACATTTTCTTTAATTTTTAGTACCTATTTTTCCCTTGTCTGAGAAGAATGTGGTATAAGGATAAACTAACTACTTTCTAAGAATTATCTTTAATTCTTACAATTCTGTAAGATAGATGCTTTTATAATCCCCATTTTGTAGTTGAGGAAATGAGGCAAAAAGGATTTATGTGACTTTCGTGAGGTCTCATGTTTATAAATGGTCGAGGTGTGTTCCAACACAGGCAGTGAAATTGCAGAGCCTAAACTTTTAGCCACTGTGTTTTACTGCCTTCTTGGGGGAATGGGTACAGAATTGTGTATTTAGTTATTATTTTAAGATATCTTAGTCTCATAGTGGGGTACAAAAACATCATTTAAAAAACAGATTCCTTTAACATAAATTTTTGGTTTGAATCCAAATTTTAGAGCTCAACAGAATTTGAGAGAGGCCATCAAGTTTGACTTCTTTACTGTATAGATGGGGGAGTTAGTTCCAGAGTATCTGGTAACTTCTCGAAGGCTGTATAGGTATCTTGTTTTTCAGTGTCCTTTTGATATTTTTGTCCTGCTTTTTCTTACTTAAAGCATAAATCCCAAATCAAAATTTATTCTTAACTCTGGCTTGTTCACTTTTTTTATTTCATGGGACTTTCCCATAGTTTGCTTTCAAATTGGAAATATTGCTACAGTTCTTATACCTCTTACCTGCCTGCTGCTGCCTTGATCTACCACCTTTGCTACACTTTCCACCTTATTCCCCACTTGTGTTTTCCTGTTCTTGTATTCTCCTTTAATCCCAGGCTATTTACCATGACGAATACTAGTTTGATTGCATTTTCTAAATATAAGAGAATAGTCTTAGAAGTGATGTACTTATTTATCTAATACACCACTTTTTCTTCCTTTATATTCTTTTGTCTGACCCTTAAGTGTACAACTGATGATGACAGCATGACCTTATCCCTATTTCATTGGGAAAACTTTTAATACATTATCATTATATATAATGTTTGTTATTGGTTTTGGTAGATAACTTATCAAGTTAAGGAATTACTTTCTGATTTTGATTTGAAGTTTTGTTACTGTTTATTTGTTTAATCATGAATGTACTATATTAAAAGGCTATATTTCATGACAGTATATTTCTACCAATAAAATAAGGTCAGTTTAACTTTAGAAAATCAATCATCATAACTTTACATAAGTAGTGTAAACCCAAAATAGACATAAGGTATTATCCTATTTATATATTGTTCCATTTGGTTTACTAAAATTTCATTAAGGGTTTTTATGTGTTGAGGAGTTGTGCATTATGAGATTGACCTGTAATTTTTCCTATCTTGTCCTATAATTATGCAGACTGTGGATCTTAATGAACTAATGATAAACATGTTTTACAAGTTTGTTTCTGCTTCATTAATCTCTCCCTTCACAAATTAGTGTTTTCTTCTTGCTTTGGGTTCATTTTGTTATTTTATCTAACCTTTTGAGATGAGTACATACCTCTCTGTTTTTCAGCCCTTTTTTTTCTAATACATATATTTAAAGTTATACATTTTACTTTAAATTCTAATATAGCTGCATCTCACAAATTTTGATAAGTAGTATTTTTGTTATTCAGTTAAAAATATTTTCTGGTTTGCATTATGATTGCTTTTTTGATCCATGGGTTATTTAGAACTTAATTTCTAAACATACAGGGGTTTAGGGTTACCTTTGTTTTAATGATTTCTAACATGGTTTCTTTGTGCTCCAAGATCATGTATTTTATTATTTCATATCTTTAAAATGTGTTGAGATTAACTTTATGGTCCAATAAAGTTTTTATAAATATTCTTTCTGTGCTTGAAAAGTGTTCTGTATGTTTTCATTGGGCCAGTTGTGTTAATCATATATATTTATACTGATTTTTTTTTGTTCTGTTAATTACTAGAGGCATATGTTAAAACCCTCTACTAAAAAAAATCCCCTACTATGGTTGTGGACTTGTCTATTTTTTTTTCTATATTTTTGTTCAGTTTTTTTGCTTTATATATTTTAAGACTGAAGTGAATAACAAATCTATACAAGTGCTCTCTGGCCACTCTCCCAATAATACAAAAGCATGTTATCAATTTAAAACACTTTAGTGTCCTTTTTCCCTTTTTTTTTTTCTTGGTAGTTATTATTTCTTAAATTCCATGTTTTCCTTTGAGTTCTCCAGGTTGGTTTTGGGGAGGGAATAGCAGTGCTAATTCACCATGTAGGTGGGAGGAATTGTTCTTCTGAGATTAAAGTAAATGTTGAAAAATAGAAAAGTTAAAAATGTTTTAATGTCTTAAACAATATTCCAGGAAAAATATTTTAAGTTAGTGTGTACATTATTTTAGAGTCTAATGATTGCTATGTAAAAACCTGAGAATGTCAGGCCTGTTCTTTGAATAATTATAATATCACCCCATTACTTAAAAGCCGTCTTGTATTCTACATTGCAGTAGTCAATGTAGCAATTAAAAAGTGTAATGTGTAATGTGTACCTCAGGAACTTTTAAACTGGGACAAGAGACTAAGATTTGTGAAACAGAAAACAATAACATCAAGGATATTATTATATTGCAGCTAAATACTGCAGTATAGAATGTGCCATCAAAGTTCAAAACAAAGAGATCCTTGCAGGTGAAAGTCCTCAGAGATGGCCTCATTTAAGAGGTAGGGGTTATAAACAGAATAAACTGATGAACAAAATAAAACCAGAAGCATGAATACATGGAATAGACTGACAGATCTCAGAGGAGAGGGGGGTAAGGGAGACTTGGAAGAGATTAGCCAAAAAACATATGCATAGCACATGAACACAGACAACATTGTGATGAAGGCAAGAGTGGGGGCTGGGTGGAGGGGTCCAAAAGGGGAAGTGGAGGACAATTGTAATGGTGTCAATATTTTAAAAAAAGAGAGAGAGCAGTAGGATGCCCTGGCTGGTGTGGTTCAGTGGATTGAGTGCCAGTCTGTGAATCAAAAGGTCACCCGTTTGATTCCCAGTCAGGGCACATGCCTGGGTCAGGTCTCTGTTTGGGGGCATGTGAGAAGCAACCAATTGATACTTCTTTCCCTGTCTTTCTGCCTCCCTTCCCCTCTCTAAAAATAAATAAAATCTTAAAAAAGAAAAGAGATAGGGGATGAGTGTGTTTCTACTTTGTCTGTTTATTATTTTTTAAATTAGATTCCACAAAGTGAAAGAGATTATTTCTTTCTCGGTCTGACTTATTTCACTTAAAATAACACCCTCTAGGTTCATCCATGTTGTGGCAAATGGCAAGATTTCGTTGTTCTTTTACTGCTAAGTAATTATTCCATATCCTTTTTGCCCACTCATCTGTTTATGGACACTTAAGTTGCTTCCATATTTTGGCTATTGTAAATAATGCTTCAGTGAACTAGGGGTGCATATATCATTTCATATTAGTGTTTTGGATTTCTTTGGATAAATACCCACAAATTGATGGTCGCCAGATGAGAAGAGTCATGGGGGGCATTGGTGGAAAAGTTTGAAGGGATTAAGAAGTACAAATTGCCAATTATAAAAATAGTCGCAAGTATGTAAAGTACAGCATAGAGAATATAGTCAATAATACTTTAATAACTATGTATGATGTCAAATGGGTTCTAGACTTACTGGGATGATCACTTCATAAAGGATATAAATGTCTAATAACTATATTGTATACCTGAAACTGATATGTCATTATATATCAATTGGAATTGAAAAATAATTTTTTAAAATATATTTTATTGATTATGCTATTACAGTTGTCCTATTATCCCCCCTTCATTCCCCTCCACCCTGAACACCCTCTCCCACCCACATTCCCCCCCTTTAGTTCATGTCCATGTGCCATAAGTTCTTTGCTTCTACATTTCCCATACTATTCTTGCCCTTCCCCTGTCTGTTTTCTATCTACCTTCATTGATACTTATTCTTCGTATCTTTCCCCCACTCTCCTCCTCCCACTCCCCTGTTGCTAACCCTCCATGTGATCTCCATTTCTGTGGTTCTGTTCCTGTTCTAGTCGTTTGCTTAGTTTCTTCTTGTTTTTGTTTCAGGTGTGGTTGTTAATAACTGCGAGTTTGCTGTCATTTTACTACACCTGTTTTTTATGTTCTTTTTCTTAGATAAGTCCCTTTAACTTTTCATACAATAAGGGCTTGGTGATGATGAACTCCTTGAACTTGACCTT
>JAPYXV010003921.1:0-11819 GCA_028533065.1 Trachops cirrhosus
AGTGTGTTTTGGCTAGAAAACTTCCTTCTTTTGCACTTCAGAAGATACATAGATTTTAAAAAGACAAATAGAATTTTTACATGAGAAAGACTGTGTATACTAGGTTAATACCAACATGATTCCATCCAGAGAAGTGTTTTAGCGGAGTGTCTAAAATCACTCCTATGTGCCAGTCTCGCCAGGAAATGATGACACTTGGGACGTTTCAGCACCTGCTGTGTCCTTTCAGGATTGAGAGCACGAGAACAGAGATTTCGCATCTCAGATCTTCAAATCTCAGTGCTCTTCCTGTTGCTGCAAATGTCATCTTCACAGATCTGTTCAGCCTGAAACGTGTCACCACCTTCAGGCGGATCCAAGGATGTTTCAGGGAGTAGTCTTTATGCTGGACATATGTTCTAGGGGGGCATCACCGAAGTGTAAATGGAGGCTAGTAACACCACTGAGTTAGCACCTACACACAGCTTCAGGAATAAGTTCTTCACAGCTGTCATTACGTTTTCACACATCAGATCTCAACTTTTGTTTGTCAATGGCTATTGTTTGACAGCAAAATGGCAAATGGAGGCTCCAAAAAAAGAATATTTCTTTTATATAAATCCTTTGGAAGGCAAGACAAAGGAGGAGTTTATGGCTAAGAAATTTCTTAACATATCTTTCACCACCCACTTCTGCATATATAGTGTTCATAGTATTGATTTCCATACACTCTCCTTTAAAACCCCACATGGAAATAACTGCTTTATATTGACTGTCTTTGTGCTTTTTTGTGCCTTTGAAGATAATAACTGAAATTTTCAGCAGTAAATGACTACATTTTTCCTTTGTGTCTTTGACCATAATGGCATTTAGTGTCAGTTTATTATTAGTGAATTAAAGGGAAGAATAAATTTTACTAGTGTATAATTTCTCCAGTAACACTGTGGATGAAGATAAGTTGGAAGAACAAAATGAACTGTTGGTGTGTTAAAATATCAGTTCTTGTATGGAAATCATGATAATGGTTCTCAGCCAGGATACTCTTTGTGATACTTTGATGAAGTCATTGACTCAATCAAAAACCTGCATTTTAATATAACTTTAATAAACAACTGCACTTTAAAAAGTTAGTAAAATACTAAAAATTAGTAAAATACTAAAAAATTACTGAAATACATAGGCAATTTAAAAAGCCTATATAAAATGATGAATTTAGTTAAAATGTGTAAGTTTGAATAATGGCTTAAATTTTGTGTTCATATATGTGTTAGTATACTAATTGAAAAAGGTAAGAGAAACTTTAATCAACTTTTTCAATAATATGTATACAAACTCAACCTCTAGGCTTGGATTATAAGTCTACCTAGATTGGTTTATCTAGATAACTGATCAAAAACTTTATCAACTACAGTGAAAGTAAGAACTTACAAATCCTACTCATCACCACTAGAACAATGAAACGATTTTGGTGTCGGAACAAAAATGCAAAGAGAAGCCAACGGACCAGCATAAGGCTGGCACCAAAGTCTTATTGCATTCTGTGCTTGGTCTCGGACCCCAGTGTTAGAGCAGCAGTTTCCATACAGGTGCACTGTGGAGCAAAGTAAATGCAACCGTCTTTTTATCAGGCTGCTCTACCTAAACAGTGGCATAGTCATTTTTAACATATCCATATAACCCAAAATTAAAACATAGCAGAAAGTGATGAACGTGGGACTTAATACACATTAACAAAAAAAATCCAGTTTGCTTATAGAGACCAATTGGAAATGGAACATTTTTCAACTGAAACAGATAACCAGAGACAGGTGAGTGAATACAGTGGAATAACTTAGGAAACCAAATCTGCTTTTACATGTTTTCTGAGTTTTGTGTGCTTTGGCACTGTCTGTTGTCACACCATACATTAGGAACAGGGGAAACAAATGTTACAGCAAATAGTGGCAAATGGAAGTCAGATACAACGAGGAGCTGTGGGGTTGTCATCTGTGGCCTTTATTATGTCGGGGCACTTTCCTTCTAGAAACGTGAAATAGAATACAGAGCAAATATCCCAGTGGGAACCCATCACGTATTTCTTGTCATCTGCCAAAATATCTTCAATCTTTCCACCTTTATATATTGAACTGGCCCTTGGGGATGTTAGGGAGGTTGACAGGGCTAGAAATATTAGAAAGTAAATTTGATGAAGAATTCCTAGTGTAGGGAAATAACATTTCTGTTCATTTACTTCACTTCACTATCTGATAAAATGTTGCAATACACAGTAGAGAAGAAATGAAAATGAATCAGTGGTAATTTTTCCTGCATTTGCATCTGATCAGTTTTATCTATTTGGCAAACAAATCCAATGGCCATGAATGATACCGGGCCTGTATCTGGTCTTTAACAGCTTCTCTCTGCCTGTGAAGCCCCTGATAACAGGATTTTGAGAATGATCTAAATATATTCTACTGAATATGTACCATTACAATGCTTTTCAATGGTGCTCTTCATTCAAATATTGTCATTAATGTTTATTTTACTATTACTATTTACCAAAGATTGTCACATGAATTTTACAAAATTCTGTTACAATTTTTTTGCAATGTTCTATCTTTCTCTAGTTGCCTAATAAAAATCTGTTCCAGGGAAGATGTAAGAATGCCTATAACTGGCATATCAAAATACCGGTTAAGTAAGACTGGCCTCCCCTGGTGCTATTGTTGCAATAGGCTGGAGTCTAGGTCTCTACCACTGTCGGGGTCCATGCAATCAGAGTACCTTTCCCATAGGAATACCAGTCATTGGCAGCTGTACTAAAGAAGTAAAGAAGAAAGTAAAAAAAACCAAGAACACCTTGCATCATGTTTAATAAGCTTTCACTAAGAGATTGTCTTGCACCTGAGAGTAAATGATACAGATTTAGGGCCACCAGTTCTCTTTCTAACTATCGCCAGGCAGCCTGCTCTGTTTACCCCAGTGTGCCAAATAATACGGTCTTATGTATGTGTCATGATGTGATAAAGACTGGGAAACGTGACAGAATCTGATTTTGGGTGGGAGGGACAAGTTAATAGCCAAAAATTTCCCAGTTTTGAGAAACTTGAGGCCACTGGATCATACATTCCTCCTCTCCTCAATAACAAATTGGTGGAATTAGTTAGCTGAATGGCATAGATCTCAACATTACTGTAAAGCAGAACTGGAGAGTATGGCAGAGACAAACGTAGTGAATTGTTGCATGCATTTGATAAACGCATTGCTAAAGTTACCTCCTTGGATTTATTGATTGCTACATGGAAAGAAGGAAATGGGGAGCTGGAGGGGGGAAACATTCATTCAAATAGTCTTCCATAAAAATTGGAAGTCTCCTTCTCACTCTAGAAACACAAATGGAAGGGAACAAGCATATCTCCTGACAAATTTAAATAGAGCAGTAGGAAAAATTTAGCCTAAAACCAGTAACTAGGGATACTAGTTCTTTACTGTGTTGCTAATTCTAGGATGCACCTTAATTCCTGTGGGCCTCTAGTGCATCTTCTGTAATGTGTAAACAAAATATCCTACTTTTGAGAAGTAACATAATGTACATTTTCTTCCCTTCTAAGATCAGTGATTATGTAAAAATTGACTAATAATTCTTTTAAGAATCATAAGTTCTGACTTAATTAAAAGAAATTAACCCATAGTAAACACCTTTATTCTAAGAAATTATAGTGGGAAGTGGGATGGTCTTATACTATAATATGCTCTATTATTTCATGGCTCCCAACATAAGTGGCACAGTAATTATTCCTTATGGGGTTAAAGTTGCTTAAAACCTTGTTGGGGCAATATGCAGGAAATGTGACGTTTTCTATTAAAGATGAAGCTGATTAGAGAAAAGAACAGTATCCTCTAGTAGAAAAGACATTCTGCGACCCAATTAAAAATAAGCAAACAAACAATAACCTAAGCATGAATTAGACCTGCCAGTAATCTTGAAAAAATGTGATAATTGCTTTATTATTAAATATTATCACAGGAAATCACCCCAATAAAATTAAGTTTAATTTTCAGAAGCTTATTTTATTATGGGATAATGTATACAGTATATAACAACTCCACAGATATATTTATGAACATATTAAAATTAAACAATCAATTTTTCCTAATGATTTTTAATGCATTTTATAGTCATTTAGGTGTGTAAATATAGTTAAATTATGAAAAGATGTGAAAAATAATTTGTATAATGAATGCTGAAAGCATTATACTTTTGAGATAGACTTATGGATGACAGTCCTGGGAGTAAATTATATTATAAATCAGTGTTAATGATTTATTTAGTTCTATTCCCCCCAAATAATGACATTTGTATCTTAAATTTAATGGTGCTAAAAGGCCATAACTGACAGAATAAAATATTTGTAATTTTTCAGAAATGTTTATCAGAAACTTGGATAGCATCTGCATTAATATAGCATTTTCTATTTGTGCTGTGCTTTTGTTTAATTGGCTGTGTAAAACTGTCATGTAAAGTAATATATATATATTTTTAGTAGGAGTGGAAGACAGTGAGTCATGCATATAATGAAACAAATTCTGACCTTATGAGGTTTGGCTGAGAGACAAATGATATATGTAAAATGTCTTGTGAAATTCTCAGAACAAAGTAACTATTCAAAACCTACAGTTTTGCCATGGGTGATTAGAACAAGAAGAGAATGAGGTTGAATTAGTAGCAAAGGCTTCAAGAGAGAGCTGAGTGTTTGAATATTCTATCATCCATTTAATCATCAAAGTTTTATTGATCATCTACTATATGCCAGACATTGTACTGCATGGTAAGGATTCGTTGCTGAAAGAGACATGGTTTCTTTCTGTAGTTCAGAAATGGGAACACTAATAATTGAAAAGGGAAAAGGTTTATGCCATGTCAATGAAAAGATATGACAAAAAATATATACTTAGCAATAGCCAGAAATTTAATATTCTAGAAATTCCTTCTTAAACTAAATGAGATCAAGTATGTGAAATCCCCTAAACCAGCACTCAGCAGAGTGTGGGCAATGGGAAATGAAATCGTGGCTGCACTGTGTATGATGCAAACTTCTGCTTTTGTAACTCAAACTGGCAGACGTAAGGTGTCAGGATCACACACAGGAAGTGTGCACTGCTCTGACTTCATTATCTATGTAGCTAAATAATGTTTTCTGACACCTCAAACATTACTTTTTAAGCTTTAATGTTTTTCAATTTCAGTCTGCATTCAATGTTATTTTCAAGTAATAGTTTCAAGTGTGCAGCATAGTGGTTAGTCATATTCTTTACAAAGTGATCCCCTGATACGTCCAGTAGCCACCGGGCACCATACGTAGTTATTACAATATTATTGACCATATTCCCTATGCTCTGTGTTACATCCCTATGACCATTTTGTAACTACAGATCTGTATTTCTCAATCCTTTCACCTTTTTCACCCAGTGCCCCCCAACCCCCTCCCCTCTAGCAACCTCCATGAGTCTGTATATATACCTCTGACTCTGGGTATTACCACAGCACAGAGAGAACATTTAGAAAGAAATCAAGAATACAACAAAATTTAAGTGCATGATTTGACAAAATAAGGTATCTTACACACATTCAATGGATTTTCATTACTATATCTAGTACATTCTAGATACTAGAGGTGCAAAGATAAATGGGATATTGTTCTGACCTTGTATCAGTAAGGTGCCCCGTAGCATTTTTCAAGCAGCAGCAGCACTGGGATTATGAGGAACAAGCAAATGAAACAGATATTTGACTTAAATAAGAAAATAATAGATTTATTTCAATATCTGAAATAATAACACATTGAAGAAAGACCCAATTTTTATTCAATTATTTCAACGGATCAGAGGTATAACCAAAGAAAAGCGATTTGCTTCACAATGGATGTGTGTGATATTGGCACTAGCTGCCTTGAGACTAGAGCTATTCAGTGGAAAGCCTCTTGAAACTTTGTCTGGACGGCTGGAGAACACTCCTAGAAAGTGTGCCAACTGTTCCTTATGCCATGATCAAAGCACACAGCACTGATCAGTTTCAGTCCAGAGACCTCGGAATATGTCCCAACATAGGATTTCAGGCAGCTGCAGCTAATAGATTAGTTTTTTAGTTGAAATATTGTTGCCATTTCTGACAACATGAAGTGCAACCCCACCACATCATAGGGGTACCAGAAGGAGTAGAGAATGAGCAAGGGATGGAAAACCTATTTGAAGAGATAGTGGCTGAAAACTTACTTAACCTGGTGAAGGAAAAAAGATACACAGGTCCAGGAAGCACAGAGAGTCCCAAGGGAGATGGACCCAAAGAGGCCCACAACAGAATACATAATAATGAAAATTAAAAGATTAAATACAAAGAGAGAATGTTAAAGGAAGCAAGAGAAAGACAGTTACCTACAAGGGAGCTCCCCTAAGACTGTCAGTTGATTTTTCAACAAAAACATTTTAGGCCAAGGGGATTGGCATGAAATACTCAAAGTGATGAAAAGCAAGAACCTACAACCAAGACTACTTTACTCAGCAAGGCCATCATTTAAAATTGAAGAAGTAAAGAGCTTCCCAGACAAGAAAAAGCTAAAGGAGTTTATTACCACCAAACTAGTATGATAAGAAGTGTTAAAGGGTCTTTTTTAAGAAGAAAAAAACAACAATAGACGAACATAGTTAGAAGAATAAAATGACAACAAATATGTACCTATCAGTAATCACTTTAAATGTAAATGGTTTAAATGCTCTAATCAAAAGACATAGGGTAGCCGAATGGATAAGAAAATGAGGTCCATATATATGCTGCCTACAAGAGACCCACCTCAGAACAAAAGATACACACAGACTAAAAGTGAAGGGTGGAAAAAGATATTTAATGAAAAGGGAAAGGAAAGAAAAGCTGCGGTAGCAATACTTTTATTGGACAAAATAGACTTTAAAACTAAGGCTATAATAAGACATAAAGAAGGATACCACATAAGTATAAAGGGAGCAATCCAACAAGAGGATATAACCCTTGTAAACTTTTATGAACCCAACATAGGGGCACCTAAGTATATAAAGCAAATTTTGATAGACATAAAGAGAGAGAAGGGCAGTAATACAGTCATAATAATACAGACATCAATGGATAGCTCTTCCAGACCAAACATTATCAAGGAAACAGCGGTCCTAAATGATACAAGATCAAATGGACTTAATTGATATCTCCAGAGTATTTCACTCCAAAGCAGTAGAATATACATTCTTTTCAAGGGCGCATGATACATTTTCTAGGATAGATCATGTGTTAGGACACAAAACAAGTCTCACTAAATTTTAAAAATTGAAATCATATCAAGCATCTTCTCTGACCATAAAGGAATGAAACTAGAAATCAGTCACAAAAAAATATATATATACCCTGAAAAAACACACACAGTGATGGAGACTAAATAACATGTTACAAAACAATGAATGGGGTAATAGTGAGATCAGGGAAGAATTCAAAAGATACCTTGAAACAAATGAAAACAAGAACATAACAACTCAAAATTTGTGGGACAAAGGGAAAACAGTCCTAAGAGGGAAATTCATACTATTACAGACCTGCCTTAAGAAAGAAAAATTTAAAATAAGCAGTCTAATTTTACACTTAAGGAACTGGAAAAATAACAACAGGAAAAGTAACAACAAACAAAGCCCAAAGTGAGTAGAAGAAAAGAAGTAATAAAGATCAGAGCAGAAATAAATGGCATAAAGTCTAAAAAGGCAATGCAAAAGATCAATGAAATAAACCAAGAACTCATTCTTTGAAAAGATTGACAAGATTTAACTAGACTCACCAAGAAAAAAAGAGAAAGGACCCAAATAAATAAAATCAGAAAAGAAAGAAGTAACAACTGACACTAAAGCACAATACAAAGGATTGTAAGAAAAATATTACAAACAACTATATACCAAGAGATTGGACACTCTGGATTAAATGGATAAATTCCTAAAAACATACAATCTTCCAAACCTGATTCAGGAAAAATCAGAAAATCTGAATAGACAGGTTACAACTAACAATTTGAAGTAATCGTTAAAAAAAATTCCCAACAAATAAAAGTCCTTGACCAGTTGGCTTCACAGGTGAAGTTTACCAAACATTTAAAGAAGAACTAACACCTACCCTTCTCAGACTATTCCAGAAAAATTCAAGGGGAGGGAAGTCTCCCAAGTTCATTTTAGAAGGCAATCATTATCCTAATTCCAAAACCAGATAAAGATACTACAAAGAAAGAAAATTGCAGGCCAATATCCCTGATGAACATAGATGCTAAAATCCTCAACCAAATATTAGCAAACCAGATCTTGCAATACATTAAAAAGATCATACACTATGATCAAGTGACATTTATTCATTTATTGATTTACAATATCTGTAAATCAATAAATGTGATACACCACATAAACAAAATGAAAGATTAAAATCACATGATCATGTAACTAGATGCAGAAAAAGCATTTGATAAAACTCAGGACCCATTTGTGATAAAAATGTTTACCAAATTGGGAATAGAGAGAACATACCTCAGTATAATAAAGGCCATCTGTAACAAACCCACAGCCAACATCATACTCAATGGGCAAAGTCTAAAAGCATTTCCCTTAATATTGGGAAGAATATAGGGATGTTCACTTTCACCACTGTTATTCAACATAGTATTGGAAGTCCTAGCCACAGCAATCAGACAAGAAGAAGAAATAATAGGCACTCAAATTAGAAAAGAGAAAGTAAAATTGTCATTATTTGCTGATGACATGATACTGCATATAGAGAACCCTAAAGACTCCACTGAAAACCTGTTAGAACTGATAAACAAATTCAGTAAAGCAGCAGGATACAAAATAAATATCCAGACATCAGTTGTATTTTTATATACCAACAATGAAGTATCAGAAAGGGAAACCAAGAAAACAATCCCATTTACAATTACATCAAAACAATTGCAATACCTATAAATAAATTTAACCAAGAATGTCAAAGACCTATACTTGGAAAATTGTAAGGCACTGAAGAAAGAAATTGAACAAGATACAAATAACTGGAAGCATATATACCATGTTCATGGATAAGAAGAATTAAGACCATTAAAATATCTATGCTACCCAAAGCAATCTACACATTCAGTGCAATCCCTAACAAGATACCAATACCATATTTCACAGAACTAGAACAAATATTCCAAAAACATATATGAAACCATAGAAGACCCCAAATAGCCACAGCAATCATTAGAAAGAAGAACAAAGTTGGAGGAATCAGATCTTTCAAGTATTAACTTTAAATATAGCTGACATTATTTGAGCTTCTTATTAAAGTCGGGTGCTATGTTTTGCATGCATTTTAAAATTTTATTATCAGAAAAGTCTTGTGAATTACTTACTATGATCATTCTAACTTTTTCAGACATGAGAACTGTAACAGAGAACATGGGTAACTTCCACAAAACACATAACTACTAGGAGGCAGGACTAGAGTTTAAAGCTAGGCAGTCTGGCTTTGGTTTTAATGACTACTATATATTGCATCTCTACTAGGCCCTTCACTTGAATACCAGAAAGTGATTAAATGTATCTATATTATTATTTCCATAGATTAAACATACGCTTTCACTGTGAGGTTATCTGCGAGATAATATTTCTTTTGGTTCTGATGAAGTACCACTTAACTAAATCACCTGAGCCATGGTGTCTCTTGTATGACTTGCTCAAATCCAGTGACTTATCGGACTATTGCACTCTCTCAAATACACATTTAAAGTCATTTGGATTGTGCATTTCCCCAGAAGCGATGTTTAAATTAGTTTACCCATGAATTGGTGTTTTCAAATAACCTTATAATAAAGACACATTTTCAACTGGGCAGGTAGAAAATACAGTATATTGGATTGACTTACCTCCATGTGTCATGAAGATTTTGTAAGCTACGCTGAGACATTGCTAAATGTGAGAGGTTTATTTTCCAGAGGATTGTCTTTTGGTAACTAACTGGTAAAACTGGACGAGAGAGGACGTAAAAATTTTTCTCAGTCAAAAAGTGTGGGAAAAGTTGGGTTAAACAAAGTCAAGCATGTTTCTTTACTGTTCGACTCATTTGCAGCTTTAATATGCTAATATATATGTGCATATCTAAGAGGTAGATAGAGACATCTCCCAACATTGTTACACCAAAGAATCTCTTTACACATTTTTTTCAAAGTCCATCTATTATAATAAGTATCAGGTAGAATACATTTAGAAAAATTCTCTAGAGGATGAGGTCACACAATCCTCGGAGCATTGTGGCCACTTAATAAAATTTTATTGGAAGAAGGAATGGACATTAAAATTGTATGTACATTCATAATAATTTATACCTAAGGCCCATTGAGTATGAAATTATGGTTCAGATAATGCCACCAAGGGCCAGCTTGTGGAAAAAGAAGATAGTTTATCTTAATTATAGTGACCTCAATGGATGGAGATATATTCCAAAGACTTCTGACTTCACTCTGTATCCTGATGGGGTACCATCACTCTTAATCCCATTTAACTTCCAAGTCATTTAAAGTGACTGTCTTTTTAAAAGATTAATATTGTAGAAGCCATTATTGTATGTGAAGTTTTAACTGAATTGAAATAGCTGCAGGAACACCATCACCTTGGAAGGTTGCCGTGTTGTTTCCAGAGAGAACTTGGTAACAGACAGCCTTTCGTAAGTCTCTTCCAGCTAGAGACTGAGTCAAAAAAGAAGAAGCTGGTTAGCCAACTTTAATTTCCTGGAAGCACTTGTTTTACTTTTCAATAGAAAAAAAATTATTTTATTAAAATATATTAGGCAAAAAAGCACAATTAGTAGCAATTGTTTTTTCTAAATTTATAAGCAGAACAATTCATTCAGGTTACTAAGTTGATGATGGTTTTAAGTATATATTTATAATATACGTCACTACATATTTACAATATTTTGTTTTTATTTCAGTTGCAACCTTAGTAGTAATCAAAACAAGCATTACTTTTCCCATTGGAATACTCCAATTCAATGAATATTGAATGAATATACTATAGGCAACAAAATATAAAGTCCTACTCTCAAGGAGCTTGAAATCAAATGAGGAGAATAAGAAGCACAAAAAATCACTATAATGACAGGCAGAAAGTGGTAAGCCAATTTTAAACACCATAAAGCACTATGAAGTTTTCAGATAGGGAGTAATCACACGCCACTGTGTGAAAACAGGTGGGTAGATTGGGCTCTGAATCTGGTGTGAAAATTAGCATTATGAGGAACAAAAGCAAGGCTTTTCATAAACATATTTCAGGAATCTTGACACTTATCAAACACTACTTTTTGATGTCTTTTCTGATTCTCTGTAACCGAACATCATCTCTGTGCGTTTGATCAGAGCATAGATTGCGTGGATGGATGGAAACATGAAAGAGATGACGCGCTAGGCCCAGAACATGAAGTCCTTCGACTGGTGGTTTTAGTCAATAGTGAAATAGTCTCGAAGGTTTTTTTTAATCAAAAATGACATAATCAGGTTGATTTGGAAACACTGTAATGCAGGGAAGATGAGCTGGAGGCAGAGTGCAGTGATTCAGGAAAACCACCCTCAACTTAGGTATAGGACGTGAGAACTGAACCACCCAGTGGTAGGAGAGGCATTACAAAGTGGAAATGACAAGCTAGAGCAATTATTGGGTAGTGGAGGCAGGGGGACCACCAAAAAAGAAAAATAAGTTTCAAGCCTGAGTGCAAAAAAATCACAATGCCGTATACCAAAACAAGCAATGAAGGGAAGAAAGCCAATTTGTGCAGAGCAGAC
>JAPYXV010003922.1:0-11818 GCA_028533065.1 Trachops cirrhosus
ATGAACACGGTATATGTTTCCATTTATTTGTGTCCTCCTTGATTTTTTTCTTCAGTGTTCTGTAGTTTTCTGAATACAGGTCTTTTACCTCTTTGGTTAGGTTTATTCCTAGATATTTTATTTTTCTTTTTGCTATGTCAAATGGGATGTTTTTTAAAGGTAACATTTGAGTAGGCTGGGTAGGATTAAATTTTTATTTACAAAAAAAATAGACATTTTGGATAATAAAGTAAAAGTAAGTCACAGTTTCTAATTTTTTTCTCTTTCACAAAATGTTTATTTTCAGTCCAATATTTGCAGTCAGTAATGCTTTCTTCCTTGTGTTGGGTTGGCCAAAAAGTCTGTGTAGTTTTTTCTGTAAAATGAAAGACACATTTTTCCTTTCCACCAATAACGTTATTGGTATGGATATTTTGAGTATGTCGGCTATCTCCCACGTGGTATAATGTTGATTGCTCTCAATTAATGTCTTGATTTAATTGCTTTCAATTTCAACTGGTTTACCCGACCTTGGAGCATCATCCAGAGAGAAATCTCCAGCATGAAAGTTCGCAAACCACTTTTGACATGTTCAATACACCTTCCTCGATATACTGCACAAATCTTTTTCTTGCGTTTAAGTTGCATTTTTATTTTTTTTGAAATAATAAAACATAATATGCCAAAAATGTTGCATATCTTCTTCCATCTTCGGTATTAAAATGGCTGCAGAAAAATTCACCAATTTTGATTTTTTTTTAATGCATGCTGATATGACAACTGTCACTATAGAATCTAAGAAAATTGTTTTGAATGAAGGTAAAGACAACTAAGTGCTGCTAGAGCCATTTTGGGGAAACAACCAAATGAATTTTTGGCCAACCCAGTATAGTAAATAAGATGAAATACAGTGTTTTGAAGTGAACTATAAAATAAGATACAGGGTCTATTTAACAGCAGTTTCTAATTTTTTTTATGTTAAAGATTTCATTTGTTTATTTTAGAGAGATGGGAAGGGAGGGAGGAAGAGAGAAATATCAATCAGTTGCTTCTCATACATGCCCTGAATCGGGGACCAACCTGCAACCCAGGCATGTTCCCTGATCAGGAATGGAACCAGTGACCTTTTGCGTTGAGGGAAGATGCCCAACCACCTGAGCCGCACTGGTCAGGGCAACAATTACTGATTTTTAAAAATATTTTGTTTATAAATAGTTTTAGACTTAAAAGTTTGCAAGAATAGTACAAATAATTCTGTATACTTTACTTATCTCAAGTAACATTTCACTGTTAATTTTTATTTTTCTCTCTAATGTTAAAATATACATATGTGATTTAATATAAAATTAAAATTATTTTATCAAACATGTGAGAGACATGGTGCTCCTCAGCCCTGCATACTTTAAAATGTGTTTTTTAATAACAAGGACATTCTCTTATAAAACCACAGGGAATTAACATTATGTCAAACTATTATCTATAGGCCTTATTGAAATTTTACCAGTTGTTCTTCTAATGCTCTTTACAGCAAATAATTTTCTCCCTGGTCCAAGAACCGTCCCAGGATTATATGTTACATTCAAGTGTCATGTCTTTATGGGTTCTTTTAATCCAAAGTACTTCCTTTGTTTTTCTTTGTCTTTTATCACTTGACACTTTCAAAAATTAGTTACTTTGTAGAATGTCCATTAACTAGGGCTTGTCTGATGTTTTCTTGTGATTCAATTCAAATTATGCATTTTTGACAGGAATAGCACAGAAAGTGATGCATGTGTTCTGTTGTATGATATCAGGAGTGAAAAACATGGTATGGCCCTGGCTGGTGTAGCTCAGTGGATTGAGCGTAGGCCTGCGAACCAAAGGATTGAGGTTCGATTCCCAGTCAGGGCACATGCCTGGGTTGCAGGCCAGTTTCCAGCAGAGGACACATGAGAAGCAACCACACATTGATGTTTCTCTCCCTCTCTCCTTCCCTTTGCCTCTAAAGATAAATAAATAAATTAAATTAAAAAAAAAAATGGGCCCTGGCTGGCGTGGCTCAGTGGATTGAGTGCCGGCCTGAAAACCAAAGAGTCGCTGGTTCGATTCCCAGTCGGGGCGCATGCCTGGGTTGCAGGCCAGGTCCGCAGTTGCGGGTGTGTGAGAGGCAACCACACATTGATGTTTCTCTCCGTCTCTTTCTCCTTCCCTTCCCCTCTCTCTAAAAATAATAAAATCTTTAAAAAAAAAAACATGGTATGCATTTGTCCAATTGCAGACGCAGTTAACTTTGATCGCTTCATTAGGATGGTGTCTGCAAGGTTCCTTTACTGTAAAGTTATTTTTCACTTTGTCATTATTAATGAATATCTTGTGGGGAGTTATTTTGTGACTATACTCATTTAAATACCCTGTTTCTCCTTTACTAGATTTAGCATCCAGTGGCAATTTTTGCTTGAAACAATTTTTGTGGTGGTTATCAAATGGTAACCTTCTAATTCCATCATTCCTTGTATATTATTAGTTGGAATTCAGTTGTCAGGCCGGTAGTAGGATGGGAGGAGATGGAGCATGAGATGAGTTCTCGAGGTGAAAGAGAGCGGGGTTCTAGCTCAGGGTGGCACACACAGTTTCTGTGAAAAGCTTACCCTTCACAGCCCGGGAGCTGTGAGAAAGTACAGAGAGTCTAGGTGGAATGCCTCTTCTTCCTGATGGATCAGTCTCTCATAAAATATCCCTTTTTATCTCTATTAATGTTTTCTCATTGCTTTTTTAAAAAGGTTTTATTTATTTTTAGAGAGAGGGGAAGGGATGGAGGAAGACAGGGAGAGAAGGACACATCGATGGATGAGTGAGAGTTGCATCTACCCGTTGTTGATGTCAGTTTCATGTACGCTCCCACTGGGGACCTGGCCCATAACCCAGGCATGTGCCTTGACTAGGAATCAAACCTGTGACCCTCCAGTTTGCAGGCTGTCACTCAATCTACTGAGCCACACCAGCCAGGGCTTTACATTGATTTTTAGAGAGAGAGAAGTACCAAGTTGTTGTTCCATTGAGTGATGCATTCACTGGTTGCCCTGACCAGAGATCGAACTTGGAACCTTGGCATATTGGGATGACATTCTAGCCAACTGAGCTACCCGGCCAGGGGAACATTGTTTTAAAGTCTGTTTTGTCTGATAATAGTACAGCCACACCAGTGTTCTTGTATGTGCTATTTGCATGATACGTCTTTTTCTATCCTTTTATTTTCAATCTACAGGGTACGGCAGAAGTAATGTCTGCTTGAGTGTGGTTGGTAGGGTAATAATATGGGTGTAATAATTCATAGTTTTAATTAGAACATTTCACCTAAAATGTCATATGGTGTGCTTGTGTGTGATATTGTTATATTATAGATTTACATCCTTATTATGATTTTGTAATAAAAAAGGGGTGTTAGTTGTGCCGGATCCAGTACTTGTATCTTTGAATCTAAAGTATCTTTTTTATAGACCGTGTATAGTTGGATCTTACTTTTTATCCAGTTAAGCCTGTATCTCTGATGATTCTACTAATAATCTATCAGTTACCTTTGATTACAACCTCCACTGTTTTATTTTTTAAACCTCACCTGAGGATATGTTTATTGGTTTTAGAGAGGAAGATGGGGGGAGTAAGAAAGAAAGAAAGAAACTTCTGTGTGAGAAACAGATTGGTTGCCTCCTGTACACACCCTGACTCAGGATTGAACCCCTGAAACCTAAGTGTGTGCCCTAACCAGGAATCGAACCTGTGACCTTTTGGTGTATGGACAATACTCCAACTGAGCCACCTGGCCAGGGCATCCTCCATTGTTTTTGGAGCACTCACAGGCATGAACTTAACCTACACACAGTTGCAAATGAAGATACTTTGGGAAGAGAATCTGAGTGTTTTTGTTTTTTTTTTTAATCAAATTTATTGGGGTGACACTGGTGAACAAAACTGCACAGGTTTCAGGTACACAGTTCTACAACACATCATCTGTACACTGTATTGTGTGTTCACCACCCTAAGTCAAGTCTCCTTCCATCATCATTCATCCCTCCTATACCCTCCTCCACCTCCCCCACCCTCCTGTTTTAATTGTGGTAAAATATACATAACATGAGAGTTACCATTTTAACCAGTTTTTAGAATCTGTTTTTATTAAATTTATTGGAGGAATAACATTGGCTAATAACATTATATAAATTTCAGGTGTGCAATTTTATAATAAATACAGCATCTGTATACTCTATAGTCTGTGCTCACCACCCAAGTTTAGTCTCCTTCCTGCACCTTGTATTTGACTCCCTTTACTCTCTTTGTCCTCCCCCCCCCCTCCCTTCCCAGATAACACCATTCTGTTGGCTGTCTCGGAGGATTATTGCTTGTTTTGTTGCTTTTTGTTTTATATCCCATAGCTGAGTGAAATCGTACAGATTTTGTCATTCCATCTGGCTTATTTCACTTATAATACTCTCAAGATACATTCATGTTGTTGGAAGTAGCAGTGTTTCGTCTATTATTATGGCTGAGTAGCATAACCTTGTTTAAAAGTAGTTTAGTGGCATTAGGTATATTCACATTATTGTGCTACCACCACTTCTATAAAGTTCCAACACATTTTCACCCCAAAAGGAAGCCCTGTACCCTTTAAGCAATTGCTTGCTTCTTATTTTAACTATTCCTCAGCCTCTGGCATTTACCATGCTACTCTCTCATCTATGAATTCTACTTATATCTCAAGTAGAATCGTACAACAGTTGTCCTTTTGTGTGTGGCTTATTTCACCTAGCATTTCTTCAAGGTTCATCTGTGCTGTAGCATATATCAGGACTTTTTTTGTTTTTAAGGCTGACTAATATTTCATTGTATGAATGTACCACATTGTGTTTGTCTATTCATTGACATTTCAGGGGTATTTTTTTCACATATTTTTTATTGTAAATAATGTTGCTGTGAATATTGGTGTACAAATATCTGTTCAAATCCTTAACTTCCTGTTACTTGGGTATATGTTTATAGGTGAAATTGCTGGATCATATGGTAATTCTATGTTTAATTTTTTTGAGAACTGCTATACTGTTTTCCACAGTGGTTGCACCATTTTACATTTCCATAAGCAGTGCACAAGGAGGGTTCCAGTTTCACCCTATTTTTGCCAACATGTTATTTATTTATTTATTTTTAATAATAGCTGTCTTAGGGCTGAAGTGGTAGCTCACTGTGTTTTTGCTTTACATTTTCTTTTTTTTGCTTTACATTTTCTAATGACTAGTGATGTTGAGCGTATTTTCATGTGCTTTTAGGCAAACTGCGTTATTTCTTTGGAGAAGTGCCTATTGCAGTCTTGCCCACTAGTGAATTAGATTGTATTTTTTCTTGTTGTTTAGTTGTTGGAGTTCTTCATGTGTTCTAGATATTTACCCTCTTGCCAGATACATGATGTGCAGATATTTTCTTCTGCGCATTGTCTTTTCACTCTGATAGCACCCTATGCACAAAGTTCTAAATTTTGATAAAATTCTTACCTTATTTTTTTTTTATGTTGTCTATGCTTTTGGTATCACAATTAAGAAATCATTGCTAAACGCAAGGTGGTAGAGATTTTCCTCTCTGTTTTTTTCTGAGTGCTATAGTTTTAACTCTTAAGTTTGGATCTTTGATCCATTTTGAGTTAATTTTCTGTATCATATAAGATAACAGTTTGGCATCATCCTTTTGCATGTGGATATCTATTTTTTCCAGAATTGTTTCTTGAAAAGATGTCTTCCCCATTGAATGCTCTCAATCTCCTTGTTAAAAATTAGTTGCCCATAAACATGAGGATTTAGCCCTGGCTGGTGAGGTTCAGTCAAGTGCCCACCTGCAAACCAAAAGGTTGACAGTTCGATTCTCTGTCAGGCCACATGCCTGGGTTGTGGGCCGGGTCCCCAGTTGGGGGTGTGCAAAGGGCAACTGATCAGTGTTTCTTTCCTGCTCTTTCTCCCTCCCTTCCCCTCTCTAAAGATAAATAAATACAATCTTAAAAAAAAATTTATTTGTGAGCTCTCTATTCCTTTCTCTTTTTTTAAGGATTTTATTTATTTTTAGAGAGGGGAAGGGAGGGAGAAAGGGAGGGAGAGAAAAATCAATGTGTGGTTGCCTCTCACGTGTCCCCCACTAGGAACCTAGCCTACAACCCAGGAATCGAACTGGTGACTCTTTGGTTCACAGGCTGGCACTCAATCCACTGAGGCACACTAGCCAGGGCTCCATTGGTTTTTATGTCTGTCCTTATGCCAGTACCACACTGTTAATTACTGTAGTTTTGTAATAAGTTTTTGAAACTGGGAAGCCACTTAGCTTTTGTGTGACTTGAAGTTTATAATAATTATTCCTCTCTCCATGCTGTTTTTCTTCTCCTCGCATTTATTTGTTGAAGAAACTGTCGTTTGTTAGGTTGATTTTACCACATTTTGGATTTAACTGATTTGTAACTTGATGATATCAGTTCATATATTTTGCCCCATGTTTCCTGTAAACTGGTAGATTTCTAAACTTGATTAAATCTAGGCTCTGACTGCAGCTCATCAGAAGGCACTTTTTTTTGAGTTAGAGAAATTGTCACCTGTTACCTATCTTCAACAGTTTCAAATTCATGCCATCTTATTTCATTTTTAACCCCATCAGTGTTCTCCCTCCTGCCTTATTTTGAAGCAATATAAACTTAAAATTTTTTTTAAAGATTTTATTTATTTATTTATTTTTTTTAGAGAGGGGAAGGGAGGGAGAAAGAGAGAGAGAGAGAAACATCAATGTGTGGTTGCCTCTCATGTGGTCCCTGCTGGGGACCTGGCCTGCAACCCAGGCATGTGCCCTGACTGGGGAATCGAACCTGCGATGCCTTGGTTCGGAGCCCGCGCTCAATCCACTGAGCTACGCCAGCCAGGGCTAAACTTAAAATTTTTTGTAAATTTTTTGGTGTTAATTTGGCATTTTGAATCACACTTAAACTTCATTTAATGACTATTGGAAGCTGAGAATCCTGAATATAGTTTTGTTAAATCTAATCAATCTAATCATAAGTATACTTAGGACTAGAATGTGATCTTGGCTTTTCTTTAATGTTCATTTTTGTTATTGTATGAAATATTAGTATGCTTTGTTACAAAATACTAAAGAAAAAACAAAAGTAAGGCATACTCTGAGTGGATCCAGAAAGAGAAAAACAAGAATGTATTGGGGATTTTATCAGTTTTAGAGAATGCTGCTATGATATGCTAACATTCCCCTTGGATGCCCAACCACCTGGTACATCAAGGGAAGCCAGTGGTTTCCACACTCTACCACTTTATACCATGGTGAGTCTTTTACTATTTTCCCTGTTGAACTATTTATTCTAAGTAAATTGGATTGTCAAAACAATTGGTGCTCTTATAAGTCAAATACATAAATGTATAATCAATGAAAAAATAGTGTGACTACTATAAAAGAATTTTATGTTTTAAACTCTTAAATAGCTTTGTGGGGATGCCACAGGAGTTTAGGAGCATTTAATTGGTGCCATTTGCTTAAATCTTTCAACTGTGGATCTTAGCAACCACTAAAGATAATTCTTTTAAGCAAGATTTAGCCATTTTTTTTACTCTTTGGCTACAGACTACAAATAAATAGAAAAACCTAGTAAATTCAAATAATGTTTGAAAAAATGTACAAGTTTTATTAGGCTAATTGTGAGATTAACTTATTCCCTGCGATGCAATTTCAGAGAGACAGTATAATTTAGAAATATAAAGTCTGGACTTTGGAACACCTTGTTCAAATACTACAATACTGCTCATGAACTGGGGGGCTTTGGGCAAGATGTTTAACTGCTAAGGTTTGGTTTCCTCACCTGTATGTGGTGTAGGGGTGAGAGATCTGATGTATTTCTGTAGTGTCTGGTTTGTAATCAGTTCTATAAATGATAAATTATCAGTCATATTCTTTAGACTTTAGTAATTTCTCTGTCTGCACTATGTGTGAGGCAAAGAGTTACAGAATCAGAATGTTAGTAATAGAAGGAATCTCAGAGGTGATTTGGTTCAAGACATTATTTTCTAGATGAGAGAAGGTGGCAGAGCTGGAGACCAAATCACAGTCAGCCCTGGCCCAGGAGTGCGTTAGATCAGTGCGGCTTTCCAGGGATTGGTACTGTTTGTACTGCTGGACTTTCTGGACCTGAATTGTGCTTCTCTTTGAATGATTAAGTTTGTGGCTTAATTTGAGAGTTGTAATTTTATCAAAATGAGATTCCAGTTCTGTTATTCCAGAGTAACTAATGTTTATGAGGAATATAACATTTCATTTTATTAATGTTTTTTTCATTTCATAAGGGGCCTAATCTTTCCTAATGGAACAAGCCTTAGGTTATATTATGTTCTCTTATCAAATTAACTTGAAAATAGAGTCCATATTACTGGAAATTACTTGATAGCCAGCTTTGTGGATGTACTGCATTGTTTTGGGGCGGGGGAAATGCACTCGTTACATAGATTCCAACAGAGGCATTTATTATTTAGAAGTGAAAGTACTTTTAATGATTTAACATATTTGCTGATGTTTTTCTGCAGTTGTAAGCACAGTGCCTATTTTTAGAGGTGAGGGAAAAATACGGGAGGTGACTGGGCGTCAGGCACATCAGGAATAGAGTCTATGTTTTGCTCCTGAGTAGCTTTTTATAACAGAGCGATTGGTTACTTTTGGAGTCAAGATTATTATATTTCATATTGGTTATGCCAGTAGTCTGTTTTTATTTTTACTTCATTTGTTTGAGTTTGATAACATTCACTTTCTTCCTTCCTTCCTCCCTTTCGTGACCCATACCTGTTCTGGGCCTCTGAGCCAGCAAAGCTTGGAGAGAGCTGTACTTAGATGGCTTTTATACTTACTAATGGATGAGCCCACCCCACAGATTGAGCACCTGTGCTTCATTTGAATGGGTTATAAGCTATTATAAATTTGAAAATATTTTTAGCTTGTTTAGCCTGTTGAATTTAATAAACATAATATTTAATCTTTTCAGAGGGCGAAACAGTAACAAGGGACTGCCTCAGTCTACGGTGAGTAACCTGAGTGTCATTTGTTTGGGAAATTGGTAACTAAAATGTGATTTCTGAACCATAGACCAGTAGCTAAGGCAAAACAGCTCCCCTCTCTTCAGTGTTATAGCTCAGACATATATACAGGGACCGGCACAAATAGCACCCCTTTTTTATTACATAAAAATCTTTTATTACAAAATCATAAACCTGTAATTCTGTAGCATAACGATATCACACTCCAGCACACCATATGACATTTTAGGTGAAATGCTCAAACTGCTGTGCATCTTGTGCGAGACATTCACATACCCTACCAACCACACTCAATAGTGTTACTTCTTCCAGAGCCTGTAGGTAGGTAGGGTGTTAGGTAGGTAGTTAGATGTCTGTATATACATAATTTTTTTTAAACCCTCACTTGAGGACTTACTTTTTTCATTGCTTTTAGAGAGAGAGGAAGGGAGAGAAAGAAACATCGATGTGAGAGAGAAGCATTGATTGGTTACCCCCCCCCCCGCCCCAATAATTGCCCAGACTGGGGATCGCATGCTCCTGACTTAGGATCAAACCTACAACCTAGGCATGTGCTTTGATGGGGAATCAAACCCGCAACCCTTCGGTTATGGGGTGATGCTCCAACCAACTGAGCTACACTGGCCAGGGCTCAGATTTCTTTAATAGATCAATATTGCTGGGTATAAAATTATTAGCTATATATGTGGTTTTTGATAATGACTGTACAAATGGTGAAATTATCTATAATATTTTTCATGTATAATGATGTCATGTGTTCTTTTATAAATGACTGAAGGCAAATCTAACGCCTAAAAAGTAAGTGGAACACCAGAACTGGAGTTTGCAGAGCAATTTGGGTTTTTGATTTGGAATTAATGTGCTGTCTTTTATTCCTATCACTTTTCTCCCTTGGAAAGGGCCTTTTGGTTTTAAATTTCAGAACTTTTTATCAGTGAAATTAAATTGGGCATGAATGGGAGAAGGTATAAGTTCCACATGATGGAAGAAGATAAATGAGAAGCCTAGTAATTTTTGAGACTTTGTCTTTTTTGGACAGATTTTCTTTTTTTAGAGTCAGGGAGACACACACTTATGTAGTATGTAATAAGGCATGGTGTGGCTGATTGATCCATGTAGCGCTATTCTTGATTCACATATGCTGAGAGCATGTAGTCAAGGGTCTTCTATAGAGAGGCCCCAAGTCTGCCCTATTGATTTAGTAAGACATTCTCAATCCTTTTAGTGTACAGGTCTCTGAATTTTGGTGCATACGATTTTATAACAGTCACCATAATCAAGATAGTAGAACAGTTCCATCACCTCCCAAAATCACTACTTCATAGTGAAACCTACTCCCCCAGCCATTGATCTGTGTAGTCTGTTCCTATGGTCTTGTCTTTCCTCACATAGGTAAGTTCACTTTTGCTTTTTGTATTATGTATAGTTGAAACATTGTTGGTTGATGTAATTGGTTTTCCTTTTGAACACCTAAGCTTCTATTCTCTAAAGAAGCAAAAGACTATATAGTAAACCAAATCTTTCTTTAATGCATATAAGGTGTTACAACCCTAACTAAACATTTTGTAACAAAATAAAGGTTAATTTTAATATATATTCAAGGATAAATACTTATTGCTAATAATGTTTTTTCTTAATATTCCAGATAACTTTTGATGGAATCTATGCAAATATGAGGATGGTTCATATACTTACATCAGTTGTTGTAAGTTATCAGATTATTGGGGAGAAACTGCCTTGAGGGTGCAAGGAAGTAATCTTATGAAGTTATAAAATGTGGGTGAATGATTCTCTATGTAACATTTTTTAGGTCATATATAATCAGGATAATTTAGAAAAAGAGATAAGAATTCTACCCAGATTATTGTAACTCTCATTATAAAAAGCATTCTTATTAACCCTGCTGTGTACATAATAATATTAGTAGTTTTTTAGTGCATTATTTTGTCACTTAATAAATTTGGAGTTAGAAATACTTCAGTATTTAAGTTACTACTGTAAATTCTGAGCAGGATACTCTGAAGAATTTTGAGAATTCAGTGTATTATTGATGTTTTAAAAATTTTCTGTCAAGTGAACACTGGATATGTTGAATGGAGCCTGATGAGCTATAAAAAGTAAATTGAAAACAATTACCCCCCCATGACTGAGTAGCACACTGTTTCTTTGATAAATTCATTGTATGTTTTTAGGGATCCAAATGTGAAGTACAAGTGAAAAATGGAGGTATATATGAAGGCGTTTTTAAAACATACAGTCCTAAGGTAATTGTTACTCTTTTCCTTTTTGTTAAATGTGAAAGCTCATGAATCATCAATTACCATATGTTTGTGTGGTTTCCCGACAGTGTCTATTTAGTTTCTGATTTAGCAATCTGTACTTACGAGGTGGGTGTGTTTGTCACATTTTCATGCTCAGTGTTTTACCTTTAAAGCACTTTTTTTTTCTTTTTTATTACTTCAGCTCCCTGTTTTCTTTTTTTTAAATACATATATTTTATTGATTATGCTATTACAGTTGTCCCATTAACCCCCTTTCATTACCTTCCACCAACCTGCACACCCTCTCCCACCCATATTCATGTCTATGTGTCATAAGTTCTTCAGCTTCTACATTTCCCATACTATTCTTGCCCTCCCCCTGTCTATTTCCTACCTACCATCTATGCTACTTATTCTCGGTACCTTTCCCCCGCTCTCCTCCTCCCACTCCCCTGTTGCTAACCCTCCCTGTGATCTCCATTTCTGTGGTTC